>JAKTVG010000338.1:0-103483 GCA_030557085.1 Candida gigantensis
CCCCCCTTGTTTTATAACTTTCCTTAACCCTTACCCGATTTCAAAAACACTATAAATATCAAGCATCATAATCGATGATTTCCAAAAACCAGAAAAAAAATAGAAGACTTCTGCAAAAATTTTTTTTTTCTTTTTAGTTTTCCCTCCCGGTCGTTCACTATCTACATAAAATGAAATACAATTCTCAAATCATATACTTGTTAATAACCCTCAATGCAATCAATGCAGCTTCAAACCATACTGAAAATGCAACCAATGTAACGGTGACTACAACTACAAAGACTCATTCTGGAGGTGCTGCTTATCAAGGCGATAATATGAATCTAGTTGGTGGATTTGCTGCTGCTGTTGCTGCTGGATTGTTGTTGATTTAATCTTGAGAGAGAAGCACAATCAGAGATATAAATATATATATACATTGAATATTATATACTAGCTAGGTATTTTTTGTTGTTTAGTTAAGAATTGCTAATTTTTTTGAATAATATAATTGATTGTTTTTATAAATGTTTTTGGTTGTAGAAAGGATTCATAGCTGTATGATGGTTACATTCTAGATGCCATATCCAACACACTTTAACCAAACGAGTGCAGTAAATAAAAGTGAAAAATATGAATAATATGAACTATTTTGAAATCCTAGTGTCTAGATAATGTCGCGTTGAACAAAGTAATTCGGTTCGCAGATCCTGATTGAGATAAATAACAACCAATAGTATTATATACCACAATATATTTGATATTTATTATGGAACATTCATATTGTAAATAAACTTAGATGTATTTCCCATTGGTGACACTTTCACGTGATATGATTACGTCACAATTTGTAAGAGCTACCAAGTGCTTGCGTGGCGAAATGGTTATCGCTTTTGACTTCTAATCAAAGGATTCCGGGTTCGAATCCCGGCGTGAGTTCTTATACATTACGCAGCTTTAGCTCATCTGGGAGAGCGTCAGACTGAAGAATTCTTTACTGAAATCTGGAGGTACTGTGTTCGAGCCACAGAAGCTGCATTGTATTTATTTTTTTATGCAAAAGTTGGATGAAGTGTTGCAAGTATTTTTTTGGTAGTCAATGTTGCCTTCGTATTTTTTCCGAGACTCGCAAAACTTTGTTAATCAAGGCAGTCGCTTCATAAATCTTATTTCTTTTCTTTTTTTTTTACAAGGGCTGTGTTACCTTCTAAAACAGGAGATAAGGGAGATAAGTTGTATTTATCATCTAGCACTGATCTAGTCCTTGGTATTTGTCATCAAACGTGTCGTTTGTTTAGCCAATGTGTCTGGAAATGTGAATTATGCAACTGGCGGAGATAATTAATAAGCAACCAATATTTTTTTTCCAGCCTTTTCTTTTTGCGACTTTGTTTATCTCCGTCGCGAATTTTTCATTTACGTAATTATAAACTCCAGAAAACGCAACTATAAAACCAGGGGGTAATCTCCACTTTTTTTTATTTTCATCCAATTGCTTAATTTTCTTGTTCAATTCATACATACATATTAAAGCAAACATAACATAACAACCATGGCATTAGCTAGTTCAGATTTAAAATTCGAAGCTTACGCTTATAAAAACAGCAGTTCCCCAATCAAATTAATTGATGAAACCATTGAATTGGTCAAAGATCCATCTAGTCCAACTGGTTTTGTTGCACCAGCTGGTAAAATCTTATTGAAGGTTTATTATGTGGGATTAAATCCAGTTGATGTTAAATTATACCACCTGGCCATTTCTTTGATTTCTCTTTTCAACAGTAAGAATGGGTTTGGTAGAGATTTTAGTGGTGAAGTTGTTTCCATTGGTTCTGGTGTGAAGACCAATGTAAAAGTTGGTGATTTGGTCCAAGGTCACTATCATAAAGTATATGCTCAAGGTGCAACATCCCAATACCTTTTAGTTGACCCTAAAGAAGCTGAATTGTCCCTTAAACCAGAAAATCTTTCCTTGGTTGAAGCAAGTAGTTGGGAAACTGTTTTTGGTACTGCATTGTTATTATCCACTGATTTAACCTACAAGGATAAGAAAGTACTTATCTTGGGTGGCGGTACTTCTGTTGGTAGATACCTTATTCAATTGGCTCATGAGGGAGGTGCTAAAGAAGTTGTTGTTACTTGTTCACCAAGAACAGAAGAAGTACTTAGATCATTAGGTGCAACTTCCATCATTGACTATACCAAGGATAAAAATATTCTTAATTCTGTTTTGGAATCCGTTAAGGAAACAGGTACTTTTGATCACATTTTCGATTGTTATGGTGGTAATGATTTATTCCCACAAATCACAAACATCTTGACTAAAAAAGTGGGTACTTACAAAACTATCAGTGGTGATTATCCAGGATCCGGGTTTTCTAATTTAATAAAGACTAGTGCAGCGGTTGCTTATAGAACCATTCTTGAAAAAATTGGTTTATTAGGATACGATTATAAATTTGTCATGTTTCACACTTTCACTGACGGAATGAAAGAGGCTAATGAGTACCTCTCAAAGAATAAAATCAAGATCTTTATCGATAAAGTGTACCCATTTAAAGAATTAGATGCAGCCATTGATAGGCTAGATTCCGGTAAAGCTATTGGGAAAGTTGTTGTTGAAGTTGCAAACCCAGCAAATAAGTAGGACCATTTTATATTTGTTTCTTAATGTAGTTGTATAATCTTTTAAAATATATTTTAATTAATCTACCGTGAACAAAAAAAAGTAGTTTCATTAAAAAAAAAATATTAATTATCGTGATCTATATACTACTATAAGTACAAATTTGGTCATTAATCATTTCCATATCCCATCGTTTCGTTATATCCGTTTCTAAGCAGCCAGAAACAATATCATATAACCATTCGTATTCTCGTTTACCTTTGTGCTTATTCCACTCCTTTTGCAATTCTATCAACTCATTCTGTCTATTCATATCCACCAACGACTGTGATTTCAATAACTGGTTTGCAATATCGCTATTGTCCTCTTCTCCTTCTCCTTCTCTTTCTCCTCGGTGTTGCCTCCCAGCACGAGGCCGATTCTTTAAATTATCTTCTTGTAAAATCCATTCTAACAAACACGCTTTGCGCAAGTCAAACTTGTTATATTTCCCAGACGCAATTATAGCTCTCAATCTCGGTTCATAATGATGTTGAAATGGTAATCTACCAACAATCATCGCATATATCAATACACCAAGCGCCCATACATCTGCACTGGGACCCAATGGAGGCGGCGATGGCTGTAAAATTTCCGGAGATGCATAAGGCAAGGAACCAATATGAGAATGAGGTAAATTTGTATCCACACCTTGATCTTCATTACTTGACTGTTGCTGATACCTTGAGAAATTATTTTTCCTAGTACTAAAATCAAGAAAGTCACGTGATGGAGATTCATCGTCATGATGATGTTGTTGTTGTTGATGTTGTTCTGAAGAAACTGGGGTTAGGTGAATAGATTGCATTGACGGACCATGTACTCTAAAATAATTGGATAATCCAACTCTTGTATCATCTCGAGCAAAATTTAATTTTTGAGTGTTTGGCGAATCTCCACCAACGTATGGCTTTCTTGATTCCACTACATTGGAGGATTTACTTCTCATCATAAGGGTATCTTCAAGTTCTCCATCAATTGCCAATGAATTATTTGCATTCGGATAGACATGTCTTCTTGATGACTTTCGACTTATTCTTGTACTGTAGACTCTGGACATTCCAAAATCGCATAAAATCATCTTGCACGTCCCATTTTCCCTTTCAACCAAAACATTTTCTAATTTGAGATCTCCATGGACTATACCCTTTTCTTCATGCATGTAAACTAACCCTTTAACAATTTGACGAGTACATTCAATTACTTTTGACAATCGTTGGCGTTGTCCTTCAAGCAGAAACTCTAATGGACCACACGTGATATCTATTCCAGCATCAAATTGACCCCAAGAATCAACCACTTCGAATAATGTACCTCCATTGATTCTATTCATGATACAAAATATAGCATAGTCAGTTTCGCAGTACTCGATTAATGGTAATATGTTCTCATGATGCAATTGTTTCCAAATTTCAATTTCTTTCTTGAACACTTCTAAAACAGTAAGGTTTTTCCCATTCGTTGAGAAAGGAATATCTGTTTTAGAAGTGGATTTGGTGTTTGGACGACTTCCACTTACTGTTACACCAATGACGGCACCGCCATCATTTTCACGGCTTGATTTCACAATCTTTATTGCTCTGATAGTTCCATCTCGTTGATCAATGCATTCTCTAATGGTACCCCAAGCACCAAACCCAATAATTTTACCCAATTCATGTCCCATAACTATAGCTCCCTTTTCATCGACATTATATTTTGGCTTCGTTGCTTCTTGTAATTTTTTAAAATCAGTAGTTGAAGTTCTCGCCAATAGTCTCCCGGCGATAGTATTGACACTTCCCACACGATGTCTGCGAGACAAGCTGCTATTGGTAGACCCAGCTCCGTTGGTAACACTCCTGGAAGTCTTACTTGATCCAACAGAGGAACCAAAGTAGTTTTTCGCAAATAATGAAAATTGAGAATAATCAATTGAATCAGAAAATGATTTAACCATTTTTTTCCTTTGAGAATAAGGTAATTCATTGAAATTAGGAGGTAAGCTATTAATAATTAGTTCGTAATTGATATCTCCGGTGATTGGATCAATTGCAGATTTCTGCTTTTTCCTCGATTTTGAAGTTTCATGCATGACGCTATCGGAAGTTTCTCGTTTTACGGAGCCGGGACTTGATCCTAATCCAGGCGACGACTTGTTAATAAAATGATCTCTAGTTAAAGATTTGACGTCGTTATCCTCATTGATATTATATATGTTATTTTGTTGTTTTGATTTCATAAATTCATTCAATTTGGAGTAAGAAAATTTGTGCTGTTGATTAGTTGATGTTCTGATTGGTTGTGGGGCAACCTTTGAATGCAATTGATTTAAATCAAGATATGAAGCATCTCTGCTTCGTGGGGTATTTGACCCTGTTGTATATTCACTGGTATTTGTAATGTTTTTCGTTAAATCTAAGCTTGAGCTGGTATTCCATTGAGAAACAAGTTTCGAGAAATCCAATCCAGGTATAAACTCCTCATATCCTGTCTCTTCTGTATATCCTATGTTACTGTCATGTGATCTTGTATGCAATTGATTATTAGTGTTATTGAACTCACTGATGTTTGTGAATGTATTATGTGAGTCTAATGTGTCATGCTTTATTGTATGAGGTCTAATTTTACCATCTTCAAATATTCTGTGACCAGTTTCGGGGTCGAAATTGTTCTTCTCAGTCTCTGAATATCGTCTTGCAAATGAATAATTAGGGGGACAACCTTCAATCTGATGTTGATTAGGCTGTTTCGAACTGTGTCTAACTTTCAAAAAGGCAGGATTCAATTGTGTAGGTTCATCTGTCTCTGTTGTTTTTGATGTTAGTGATGCAGATGAACTCAGCGAGTCTATGTGAAACTTTGAGTCTGTAAGAAGGTTTACTGTTGAAACCTTTGGTTGTGATTTCAATGGAATCTCCATGGTGTTGAGATGGGTAAGAGTTCCAAGTGAAAGTAGTGGTTGTAAAAAGGAATAATATCTACTTGGTATAATTTATGACTAACAGTAATATAAAATACAAAATACAAAAACAAACAACGGACAAAAAAAAAAAAAAAAAAAATAATTGAAATTAATTTTAGTGTGAGAATCAGTGATGATCAGATGATGATGCGGAGGAGTTACCACCAGAGAGAACCCCATAAAAAATCAAAATAAAATTTTAAGGAGTTAAGAAGAAAGTCACCTGAAAATCACGTGACGCATACAGCAAATTATGCAGATTTGACTTTTAAGCTTTCAATATGTGATTGCATCAAGATCATTCACCCTGTTACGATGGAAGGAGAGAGAGAGAGAGAGAGGCTGAAAAGAAAAACGTAAAGATTGATTATATTTTGCACCCTTTATTGAACTAAATTTTAGACAACTATTTACTTACGACTCACTCCTCCTCTTCATCATTGCTTGGACATAATCAATGGATTCAAGAATTGTTCAGCTAACAATTCAATTGCATCGGGTCTCATTTCAAAATTGATTTCAAAAGCTTTTGTCAAAAATTCCTTGGCTTCAACTGTGCACCATTCTGGAATTTGCGGGGTTATATGGTTTCCAATTTTGAATAACGCTTGCATTTGACTCAAATCAGGGAACGGATGTCTCCCTGTAAACATTTCAACAATCAAGCAACCAACAGACCAAATGTCAGCTTTCTTCGTATAAGTAGTTTGTTTCACAACTTCAGGTGCCATCCAAAATACAGATCCTTGTAATGATGCTCTTTTACCTGTTTTTTTAAAATCTTCATCTTCTTCGTCAATCGCACTCACTTTTTTACTGATACCGAAATCCCCAATCTTAACTGTACCTTTAATATCGATCAAAATATTAGCACCTTTAATATCACGATGGATAATATCTTCACCGTGCAAATAACTCAACCCAATCAAAACTTGTCTAATAAAATTTCTAATCAATGGTTCTTCAAAAGGACCGTATGAGTTCAACATTGATTGCACCGATCCACCCGGAACGTACTCCAAAAATATGTTTAAAAAATTCTCATCAGTAGATGAACCAAAATATCTCACAATATTTTCATGATTTAATTCTTTCAACAACATCATTTCTCGCTGTTGTTCCAGCATTGATTTTTGCATATCATCATTATTGTTCCCACTTTCGTTAACTAAAGGTATCTGCTTAACCGCCATTAATTCACCAGTGAATGGATTCATACCTAAATAAACAGTACCAAAACTACCAGAACCAATTCTAGCCCCCTTCAACCAATTTTCTGGTGGTCCATTCTCTCCTGAACTTGAACTCATCCCACCGGAATCAGAATTTCCAAATTCAGTGTATTCATCTATATCTTCACCTTCCGAATCCGATGGATTTAACAACTCTATTGTGGAGTGTCGATCATGCGCTGGATTGTCATTGTAATTTGCAGCAATTGAAATACGATGTAATGCTGTTCCTCCAGCTAATGATTTCGATGAAATTATTGATCTGGTATCGTGATTATTAAACGGTTGCGGTACTTGGTTAGAAAACGACGTGGAAGGTTTATTGAACATAGATAATGTATCATTTGAATTGACAACTTCATCAATTGCAGTAATACTATTCACCATTACATCACCAATAGTTCTTTGAACTCGTCTTGGCCCTACTCCTGCACCAGTACCGGGACCAGGACCAGGACCATTTTGTTGCTCGCCAGATGAAATAGACATTGTTCGGTTTGAAGGAAATCCAGTCGAGTTACTTAAAATCGACTGTCTCTTATTGACAGAAAAAGAACTAGCCGAAAAAGCCCCCGTTGGTAAATTGAATCTCCTTGATAATCGAACACTATGTCTGACTGAATTCCTAACTGTTTGTTCTAAATCCTTTTGTCTGGTATCCGGGAAATATTCTGCTAAATTCGACGAAATTAATTCACTTGGAGGTCTTTGGCCAAAGAAATTTCTCAAAGTTGATCTATGGGCTTTGACATCTTTTGTATGAAATTCATTCACTTCCTCTGCCAATTCTGCTTTTGATCCCGTCACTTGCTTCTTATATTTATGCATTATCTTTTTCGATGTTTCAATTGCTGCTTGTGCAGGGTTTTCATTTTTAGGCACTAAGATTATTCGATGTTTTTCTAATCGTTCAGGCGAGTAACAAATCGTAACTAGCTCCACATCATACAACAAAGTCACAGTGGGTTCAGTTCTTCCATATAATATGTTTCCTGCATTATGAGGATTTGAATGAATATAAGTATCAAATTGAGCTTCGTTTGATTTAAATCCTAGTTTCTTCAAAGCTTTTCTCTTTATAGCCTGGGCATTAAAACAACCAGTGACATTAACACGTTTGACAGATCCATCTTGTAAAATGAATGTAATATTTTTATTGGTATCTTTACCTGAAACTCCACTACCGACAACACTCCCACTATTGTTATTATTATTGGTGATTGTGAGGTTATTTATTGGTAGATTATTACTTGAATTGTTCTGACTTATTTGCGTTAATGTCCCTTCATTACTATTTGAAATATCCAACCCACTGCTATTGTTGTGACTCAAATTGGCAAAGGAACCATTACTCTGGACACTCAAGTTTAAATGATAGTAGATATCTTCAATACTAATCAACTTCTTCAAGTTCTCCGCCTTTAAATTCGATATTGCGATTTCTAATCTTAATCGATCGCCCAATTTGAAAATACCCAATTCTTTTAGTGAGTTAGTATCCAACTCAGGCAATAACTCCATATTGATACCATGTTCGACAAATTTAGAAAAATGCTGTTGACAGTTTGCCCTTGCCAACCAATGTTTTAGTTCTTTGGCATCGGTTCTATCGATTCGACTTATATTTTCTGTTGATTCATTAATTTCTGTCATTGTTGCTTGTTATATTATGCACCTTACGCGTGAGGTGGAGTTACTTAACAACGATGAAATAACAATGAAATGCACACAGGTAAAAAACCCTAGTAAACAACAAGTTTAAAATAAAGGAAAGAAAAGAAAGTGGGTTGTTGTTGTTGTTAGTTTCGTGTTTCAAATGAATGGCGGATGGATTCTGGATAGTAGTGGAAATTTGGCTGATCTTTTTTTCTCTTTTTTTTTTCTCACTCTGTGTTACAAATCGTTTCAAAATTGAATGTTGTAGAATCTACCAGTCCTTCGACCAAACTCAATTAGACGATCAACAAGAACTGAGACAAGTAAGGCACGGCTGCTTTATTGTCGTATTAACTTGCACGCACATCGTAAAATAACACGGGGGAATATATATAATGTATGTCACCTAAATAAAAGAATAATGTCTACACATCGTCAAACTACACTCTCTGACACAAAAAAAACACTTCTACCAATTCACCACGTCCCCACCGGATACCAATACCTGCTCGTCTATAATCTTTTCAGGTTCGGCTTCTGTCCTCTTCCAAGATTTAATCTCACCTTTACTAGTGTCCAATTCAAAGACTCTCATTCTTCTTATGTACCCACCATAACCTCCATAACCACCTAATCCAGCACCACCGCCGTAACAAAGCCACATCTTGTTTTGTTCCGGTGATTGATATTGCTGAACATCTTGTAAACAATAATCGTTACAATGATCATGGCCCACACTTGCCACATTAACTCCTATTTCTCCCAACACTTGTCTTGCCCCTGAATTATAACGTGGGGCAGTTATACCTTCACGATGTTCTCCGACAAAAGATTGTTCCAAATTCTTAAACTCCGGTAATGGAATATGGAAAAATGCCATTGACAAAGGAATTTTCTTAGTCTTTCTATACTTTTCCACGCTTTCTTGTATTGATTCAGCCTCTTGTTTTAAATAAATTAACTGGTTTTCTTTGATCCAATCGTATCCGGGGTTAACTCTTGGATTTGGGGAATAGGAATGTGAATCAACAAAGTATAATGATAATGCTGTATTCTTGGACGATCTTCCTTCTACAGTAACCACATAGTTACCAAATCCATCAATTGAATCTGGACCAACGGCAGCTACTGAGTAGGGCACGTCGACGTATATACCCATTATTTGCTCTCTTTTTAAAGATCCTTCATCATCATGATTACCTAGAGTAATAGCAAATGGAATTTTCCGTTCAACAAACGGATTTAACACTTTGAAAGCAGATGATTCGGAATCAGGAGATGCATCACCAAATATCTGATCCCCAGTTAAAACCACCAAATCAGGCTTTTCTAAATCCAACATTTTATGTATAAATTCTAATGATCTAGCGTCAGCTTTGCAACCCTTTGCTGAACTTGCAGGTACAGGGTCTAAGCATTTACCGTAACCTGTTGAGAAATGCAAATCTGCAATTTGCAAGATTTTAAATTTATCTTCTGAATTCATCTTTAAAGTTTTGCCATATTCTTTTTTGTAATCAAGTTTGGGTCCCCTTCTGAAAGTAACATATACTGGTAAATCAGATGGGTTTGAAACACCAGTTATTGGAATTTTTATTAAGTTCCAATTAGGTCTAGGATCAACAGCCTCGTGTCCAAATAACAAATCTATGGCAGAAACAGCAGTCTTGGCGTTATGTGGTCCATATTTCAACCAGATACCATTGGATTTATATCTCCATCCACTTTCTAATACTGCCTCCATTGTTGGGACGTAAAGCACTCTGTTCAAACTTTGTCTATCATTCACAACTACACGTTTGACCTTGCCTTTATCTTGGGGTCCGTTGTCATTTACAATCTCTTGTGGAGAATCTTCGTTCTCATTCGATGATTGTTTCAACTGTTCGATTTCTTTCTCTTTTTCTTCTTTGTCTTCATTCTCTTTAGATGACTCCTTCAACTGTTCAACTTCTTTCTGTTTTTCTTTCGCATCTTCAAGTTCGGATTCCTTTTTCTCGTCTTCTTGTTCTTTCTTTCTTTCCTCTTCTTTTCGATTCTCTTCTAAGGTTTCCTTTTCTTGAGGCTCTTCCTTCACAGGAACAGCTTCTACCAAATTGTCACTATTCTGTTCCACGAAATTCTGGTGGGTTGTATCGTCATAAATTTGGGATTCATGATATGTCTCTATAATATACCTTGGCAATTTCAATTTTTCATTACCTTTTATTTTAACATCATTGGCACGATCAGCAACTGCTATATCTATAATCACTTCGTCCACGACATTTGCATTCTCTTGAGATAAGTATTTCTGATATGCATCGTGTTTGATCTTTTTATAATTGAAATACTGTAGTCTAGTCCAAGACGACCCAAGACATACATCCTTTCTCAACTTATGCCACACTGCTTGTGTACCTAATAAACCTTCATCGGCGCTAGGTACACCACATGTTGGATTATTTGAATTAAATTTATAACAATTGTTGAATGATATATCCACAATGAACAGATCTGAAGGTGGTTGAAAAAATGATGGTGCAACAGTACCAAATATGTCGAAGGGGATGAATTTGTTGATTTCTATAATTTGATGCTTGTTGGCCAACAATAGTAATACCAGGGCAACTATGAGAAAAAATGTTAGATATCCTAACAGTCGTAATAGTCTTTTAGGCAAGAGCATTATTCTGAATAGATTTTGGGTTGGTAGTTGAATGTAGATGTTTTCATTCACAATTGTTTTTTTACTCTTGCCCAAATTTTTTTTATGGCTGCGTGTTCCGTGCCGCATACCCCTTGCTCTCGCTACAACGTGATCATCAACTGTAGATTGATCCCAAATAACCTATATCATTTTGTATTATATAAATAAAACTATACACTATACAATTAGACAACAAAATAATCGAAAGAACCTGCCTCTTAATCTTGTTTCTTAGCACGCTCAGCTTCTAATTTAGCTTCTCTTTCTTTTGCTTCCGGTTCAACATCAGGAAACGCATTAGGATTGATCTTTGGCTTATTCAAACCAGGAGTCAAGACTTGTTGCTGAAATTCTTTTAAATTTTCCTTCTGCTTTTGTTCTGGTTCTACGTCTGGAAATGTAGCAGAGTCAAGATGACTGTGATGATCTGCTGGATGGACAACTGCATGAGGTTTATTGACCTTATCCCATGGAACCTTTTTACCCCCTAAATTGACATACAATCTTTCACCGTCCTTTGTGTTGAATTTAGGATCACTATCTTTATTAGCGTCAGCAGACATGAATGTGTATTTGAATATTAGAAATAAACCAATGAATATTAAACAATTGAACAAAAATCGATTCATTAAAAAAGGAAAAAAAGAAAGGGGAAAGGGGGTTGCTTTAAACTTGAATGGCAAAAAGAGGCAGGCACTCAAATTTATACACACACAATTTTTGGGGACAATGAGGTTGCTGTTTTATGTGGAGAGCAAGAAACAAAATATACTGTGCCTTGATACACGTGACCACACACGTGCAACACTGCTAATTGGTTACTCGTATGCCGTATTTTAGATATACATTGCTCGTACTTATATAACTATCCTATACTAAATTCTATAATTCAAAAAGGAACATTCATTTACAATGGATTCATGACCTTACCTACCAGATCAACACCACTTACCTTATTTGTGGCCACACCACCAGTACTAGTATTCATTCCTACCTCCGGTATCAAAATAGTCTGTAAGTTCATTGCATAAATGGTTATGAACATCACAACAATATGTAATCCAAAACAGTATGCAAAGAATAACATTCTTGTAGTTCTCGTGGCTAATACTGCTCTTGTCATAGAAATAAATAATCTCTCTAATGGTGATAATCTTGAATTTATTCTTTCTTGTTCTCTCATTCTAAATTGTTCCATAGGATGCAACTTCGATTCATAGCTTTGTCTATATGGATTACTCTCCAAGTCAGTGTTTGATCGTGGATTCAATAATTTTCTTCCCGTGGATGTGGTGGTTAGATTTCTAGTTCCTGGGGTTTGGAACGATGCTAGATATCTTGTTCGTTCATATAATTCTTCATTGTCTGTCTTCAATGAGTTGATTTGTCTTTTCAAGTCACTAACTAAGTTAAATTGTTTTCGAAGTTCATCTTCGAGTTCATTATTCTTTTCTCTGAATCTATCTCTTTGCTTGGTGATGATTGGTAAAATGGAAGGTGAGTCTTCAGCAACTATTCCTAAGCCATTTCCAGATTGTCCTGAAATTATACTTCCGTTTCTGATGTTTGGTCTTGTCATACGACTCATACCAGATATCAAACTTGCGTTATCATTAAACTTGTTGCCACTAGCAACATCTTGAAGGTCTGCCAAATCATTTTCTAATTTTGTATTTAATTCTCGGAGACCACTGATTTCTTGTGTAGATGAATCCAATTGTTGTTCCAAATTAACAACTTTAGAGTTTAAGTCATCATGTTGAGCTCTGTATTCAGCTAATTGTTGTGTAAGTGATTTATTTCTTTCTATAAGAATGGAATCAATTTTTGCATTACCACCATCGGTGTCATCTTCATCGTCTTCTCCGTGACCAAACTCAATTTGTCTAAGCAATAACAATTCATTCTTAATTTCTTCATAATCAGATGCCTTATCCAAATTAGTTTTCAAATTCTTAATCTCTTGACTCATGTTTGATATATCTCGATTTAACGAATCCACTTGTGTTCCGTGTTCTTTGATTGAATCGTTCAACTTCTTTCGAGTTTGATCCAAATTAGCAATCAAAAGTGTATTTTCACCTTCCAATTCAGAAACAGCTTTAGAATGCTCTTCTTTAATTGATTTGATCTCAATGTCATTCTTGGATTTCGACAATTCACGTCTCAACTCTTCATTTCTCTTTTCTAACTCAAATACTCTTTTTTTAGAATATTCTGCGTCTCTTGTTACAATGTCCAATTCTGTCAAAATAGATGCTGACACGCCATCTCCTCCGGTTTGCTTATTCTGATTATCTAGTCTCAATTCTGTCACTTCATTAGAAGTTCTCAATTCCTCAATCTGTTTTTGAGCAGTCTTGAGTTGATTTTCAAAGTTCTTTTCCTTCTGTGACCAGTTCGATTCCTTCTCATCTATCAAAGATTTGAATTCATCTTCCTTTGCATTTAATTTCGAGCTTAATAATTCCGCTGCTTTTTGTTCATTCTGTAAAAGTCTCTGTTTCAAGTTATCATAATCAGCTCTTTTGGCTAATTCTTCAGTTAATTTATCAACTTCTTTTCTCAATGATAATGTTTCTTTGGATTCAATTACCGAGTCTAATGACATTTCAAGTAATGGACGTGGATCAGGCGCTTCGGCCAATTGTCTATATATTCCAAAAAAGTAATTTTCAACAGTCTTGTTTTTAGTAGTCAAATTGTCGATTTCATTTTGATATAATTTCAATAATGTCTTAAATTGGTCTATTTTTTCCGAATCGTCAAGTTTTCTAAATTCTTTGGTTTTGGATGCTAAGGTTTTTCTACTCAACAATGAACCCTTTTGTTCCTCTTTCAATTCGATCCCTTGTTCATCCAATTTCTTTTGCAAACCTGGTAAGTCAATCTCTATCCAAGATTGTAATGCATTACCAAATACGTTAGATGACTGGTCGCCATTCCCAGATTTATTCGACTCCATTGTGTTGGATATGAATTATATGTGTATTTGTTGATAGAAATGGTGTGTGTATTTTAATTTATTTTTTTTATGATCGAATCTATATATTAGTTCTTGATTTGTGTGCGTGGCAGAACAACACATACAGAGTTTCTACCACACCACGGACTCGGCCGTACTGCAAAAAAAATTTACCCACCTACACAGCCTAGTTGATACTCTACATCTTGTTTAATCATTCTTTCTTATTTTAAAATGTGAATTAATTTATACAATATAATATAAACGCTAATAAACAGGGGTTGGTTGGTTTAAATGAAAGTTTCGTAAGCGACTGGGGCCAAGGTTTGAGGAATGTTACCTTCAGTGGTAATAATTCTTGAACCTCTTGGTTTGGCAGCTTGTCTCTTCAAGAAAACGGTGGCACCGTTAGCTTTAGCATCTCTCTTGGCAGCAGCGTTAGATTTAACTCTGTTCAAGAATTCTTCACGACAAGCAGAGTGTTTAACGTGTTCAACTCTCAAGTTAACTCTTTTTTCAATGTATCTGTTTCCAACAACTTTGTTGATAATGACACCAACGGATGATTTGGTAATGTTGTAAACAATACCGGTTTTACCGTGGTAGTATTTGTGTGGCATACCTTTTTGGATAGAACCATTGGCTTTGATGTCAACGATATCACCAACTCTGTAAGTCTTCAAGTAAGTAGACAATGGAATAGCACCATGCTTTTTGAAGTCACGTTGGAAAGCGTAACGAGTACCTGATCTGTAACCACGACTATAATAATTTTATTGTTAGTAGTTATTCAAAATACAACTCTGGAAATATGATAAAATAATTGATACAGGTGGTCCTTTCTAATCGGGGAAGACACATATTCTTTAAAACTCTCTGTCTTTCTTTAAGTTCGTTTGGTTCTCTTGTATAGTTGATTGAAAAATTGTATTCTTTCATTTCGATGTTCGGCATTTCCTTTCTCGATGACATATCAATTCAAGTCCCTCTATCTTTCTCTAACACTCCATACGTTCTATCTTATACTATCATATCCCATAAACACATTTCGTTTTATTAATCACATACGATTTACCCATTTTTGATGTATATGTTGGTGAACTATTATCAAGAAGTGAATTCTAACAAATTCTGAAAAAAAATTTAATTTTGTTTAGAGTGTGAGACTTCCCAGTACTGAGTGCGCTCTACACAGTACCAGTTGGGCGCCCATACAATTTTTTTTTTTCGCCCTGTCTGTAAAATAATAAGCGTGCGAAATGTACAGAAAATTACTCCTGCATGTTATTTAGGGCTACAGCCCTATCGAGTTTGGTTGCGAAATTAGCAATATGCTCTACCACATATCATAATCTATTCCACCAACATTTGGTATCACTCATTATTCAACTTGTATTTCGATTATCTAATCTATTTACAGTATCTCATTAATCACTTATTGGAAAGTTTTAAACCAATTTATTGATATTAAAATTATTTATATGTATATAAATTACAAGGAAGTTTAATATGCTAATGCATTTATTCTTCTTCTTCAGCACCTTCGTCACCACCTTTACCTTGGTTCTTTCTCTTAACTCTACCAGCTCTACCACCACCGTATGGGGAGTTGTGAGCAAAGTCAATGTGTTTTTGGGAGTCCAATCTAACAGTGAATGATGGGATGTTGACAATTTGTTTACCAACAGCAATGTGTCTTTGGGAAATCAAAACTCTGGCGTGGTGGATAGATCTGGCCAAACCTAATTTGAAAACTTGGGTTTGTAATCTTCTTTCCAAGAAATCTTCTGGTTTCAAAGCCAAGACATAATCCAATTTCATTTTGTCTTCAGACAAGACACCAATTCTAACTAATCTTCTAATCAAAGCATTACCTTCGAATAATCTCTTTGGGTCTTTTTCGTCTCTGGTTAACAAATCACGAGCAGCTCTTCTGATTTTAGACAATTGGAAACCAATTCTGTAGATTTCTCTCTTGTTTTTTAAACCGTATTCACCGGCCAATTTCAATTCAGCATCTAAACGAGCTGATTCGTATGGTCTCTTTGGGACAGAGTAGGTCTTGGAGTAAGTTCTTGGAGCACCTAAAGTACAAGTTAGAATGAATGTTCAAAAAAATGAAAAAAAAAAGATTTAAACAAAACTACAGGCCCTCTACACTTTCTAATGACTAATAATAATCTAGTGACACTATTGCAAATTAAAATACTCTTCTCCACCAGTATGTTGAAGTTTTATGTATGGTATTCAGCTGTTTCCGGTCGAGCACAAGTTATCGTGCATGACCAGCCCAAGTCAGAAACATAAACAAAACTTATAAACACAAGGTTTGTTTTTGATAAATCGCAAACTGAAGTGTCGGGAATTCAGTTGCTGAATCAACAATAAGAAAAGTACTCTTATATTTGCAAAAAGTAGTCTTTGATTAAATTTGTCAAAGAAAGGAGGACCCGAACCTCAACGACCAGGAAGCACTTGGAAAGTTCTGAAATCGTTTAAAGTAATAATCAGTTTGGAATAAATGTTAGTAATTGGTAATCGACATACGTGGCATGGTGTTTGATCAGTCTGTTACTTAAAGAAGAAGAAAGGAAAGAAAAGAAAAGTATAATCACAGCTAACTAAAAAAAATTTTTTATATTTTTCAGTAGAGAACATTAGTGCAACTAAAGTGCGTGCACAAATGGAGAAAACTAATTTTTTTGAAAAATTTGGCTCAACGCGGTTATATGCAGAACCAATGTTCTTTCTCTTCTCAAGACCACTCGCATCTCTTAATTATACAAATCTCGCGGCCATTTGACACGACCCTTTTGATAGGTAACTCACAAATAATTGGCATTATGAAGTTCATAGGACTAATATCTGGTGGTAAAGATTCATTTTTTAACATTTACCATTGTCTATCACAAGGTCATGAACTAGTAGCATTGGGGAACTTGTACCCAGAACAATCAGACGAGATTGATTCATTTATGTTCCAAACCGTGGGACATGATATAATTGAATACTACAGTCAATGTCTTGAAGTTCCATTATATAGACAGCCAATACTTGGGAAATCTTCAAATCAAAACTTGGAATATGAAGTTACTGAAAATGATGAAATTGAGGATTTATATAAATTGATATCCAAAATATTGAAAGCTCATCCGGAAATTGAAGGTGTTAGTTGTGGGGCGATCTTATCTCACTATCAGAGAACAAGAGTGGAAAATGTATGTTCTCGATTGAATTTGACATCTTTGACTTATTTATGGCAAAGAAACCAATATGATTTAATGCAAGAAATGTGTTTGAGTGGATTGGACGCCAGAATTATAAAAGTTGCAGCCATTGGGTTGTCAGAGAAACATTTAGGCAAAAGCATAACGGAGTTGTTTCCGACATTGGTGAAGTTGAACCAAATGTACGAAGTTCACATATGTGGAGAAGGAGGAGAATTTGAAACAATTGTCTTGGATGCACCATTTTTCAAAACAAAGAAGCTTGCAATCACCAATCAAGAAATCATTGAGCATAGCAGCGACGTATATTACTTGAAGATTAAAGTGGAGTTAGTAGACAAAGAAAGTGATGAAGCCTTTGAATTGCCTGACACCTTGCCGTTATTGGAAGATGAGTTTGAAGACATAGCAGCAGCCTGTCCAGACACTGATATTACAATTGCCAGCTTAACACTTGACAGCACAAGAGTTATTCCACTAGTAAATGTGCGATCAACTCCAACAACAGTTTATATTTCCAATTTGACATCATCTGAATCAACAATTGAAGAACAAACCAGTGATATCTTTCAGAATTTGAAAAGAATCCTCAGTGAGTACCAATTGACGTTCAATGACATTCAACATATAACATTACTTTTATCAGATATGACCAAATTTGGAGATGTTAACAAAGTATATGGTGAGAATTTTGAAAACATGTATCTTCCACCTTCAAGAATCTGTGTTGAAACGAATGTCAACTCAATTCAATTGTCATGTATTGTCCTTAAGAATATCCATCCGAAATCAGGTATTCATATACGATCGAGATCATATTGGGGTCCACAAAACATTGGTCCGTATTCTCAGAGCATAATAAACCAGCAAAATTGTTATAAAACTGCAACCTTATCTGGGCAAATCCCATTGATTCCTGCCACTATGGAAATTTCAACTGAAAAGATTGCGTTTGACTCGGCTTTAGCATTACAGCATCTAGTCAGAGTAAAAAACTTGGTTAATGTCAAATCTTTTGCTCTGATAATCTGCTTCATAACTGATGATTCATACGTTCCTGTTGTTAGTTCCTGTTGGGAGGATTTAGAAAATAGAAACAACTTGGTGATAGTGTCTGTTTCTGGATTACCTCGTGGTGCAAAAGTGGAATGGGGAGGGTTAAGTTACGAAGATATTACGAACATGTACGATGACTACGACAGCGATGCAGAGAATGAGGTGATTGAAGTATCTAATTTTGACAAGTATGAGGAAAGTTATGTAACTGAAATTGGGAAAGGTGCACCACTTTCGGTAGTTACGTTGTTTACTTCGAACGCAGATTTGGTCAAACAATTATCTACATTTGATGGATATCGTAGCTTGATTTGCCATCCAAAAGACTATATCGATATTAATGCTGACTATTTGCCAGTAAAGTCCGTTCACAGTTACAAAGGCAGAAACTATAGATACGCCATTATTTTGAAATGTGAAAAAAGCAATCAGTAATACATATATTCAGTATAGACCATTTTTAAACGTCCTGTTCTCTCAATATAAACTTTTTATTTTCCAAATTTCGTGACTTCAATCTTCCTCATTATTTTGCGATATCACTTCCATCATTCTTAGGTCCATCATAAATTAGTTCCGGTGGAATCTGTATACCTTTCATACGACATATTTCCAATAGTTTAACATTTTCTTCCTTCAATTCATCGATATAATCAGCACTTTTCGTTAATATGTTAAGTTCCGATCGATTTTCCAGTTCAGTCAAATTAGGAGTTAAGGACACTATCTTGTCGAATTCAGCACGGATATTCTCTCTTCTTTTTTGCTCTGATGCTATATGATGAGCCTTTTTTTTTTGCATTTTTTTGTTAGTAAAAATATACTCTACATTGTGTGTTTCAAGTGGCTTCTTGTTGACATACCTTCTTCTGTTCTTCTGATAAAACTGATGATTTTGTCTTTTTTCTACCTTGTTTGCCAGATGTTGATTCATTTGCTGCTGTTGAATTATCTATTATAGCGCTTGTTTCGGGCGAGCTTGAAGTTGATGACATTGTACAATTTGTTAGGTCTTATGTACGTTAACAATTTAAGAATCGTGCTATGTTTATCTTTTTCAAACTGGAAAGACTATTGGAAAAAGAAATCTCACAAAATTCGACCCTGCTCGCATGTGAATCTTGCTGTGGGGACCAACAATTTTGTCGTGTATAGTTTCTCAAAACGGTGCTCACGTGACTTATTGCACAATTAAATTTTTTTGCAGCTATAGCATTCCCAACAGAATTAGATGCAAAGTAACCTACCATCTGAAATAACAACTTCTAAATTTTTACTAAATATAATAATATATTTAGAGTTCGGTTTTTGTTTGAATGATTATGCTGTCATTTCGATCGTTAATCATATAGGTTCACTTGTAATTGATGGATGTTGGGAGACAACCATTTTCAAAATTGCTTACGAATAAACGATTGTAAAGTCATGATTGGGTCTTGTTGCTTTTCTGGTGTTGTATCTACATAAAACCAAACTAACCCAAGTCGACTCTTTCGAAAAGAAAACTTGATTTCTTGTTTTGATGCAACAAAATCAGACAAACCCTGAACTCTAATTAGAGTTGAATTAGGAAACGCAAATAAACAAATAAAAAAAAGAACCCTTAAGCCTTGGTCTCAAATGCAACCAAACAAAGCTAAAGAATAAGGGATAAATGAAAAAAAATGATATCATAATACATTAGAGCCAAAACAAGTTAAAATAAATTTGAAGGATGCCAAACAACCCAGTTCAATCACTCACGTTTTGTTGAGAAAAATTTATGTTCTTAACAGAATCGAATGTAGAAGAATTACGATAAACATACATACTGCCAAGATCCGTATATGTACACGTATTAAGAACAGCCATTACATAAATACCTATCGAAGGAGTCTTTCTTTGTTAATTTTTAAACATCGTTCGCTTCAACGCATCCGCAGAGCCACAAGATCTCATAAGCACATAATTACTTCAATGTCGCCCCGCCGTGCCGCAATTTTTGGTTTGTTTTGTGTCAATACTATTTGACTGAATTCTATGTGTTTGCATGTCAGAGTTGTTCTAATAGTAGGAGAAATAGTTGGCGCAGCAATAGGGTTCGGGTTTTTGACTCCATCCATTCTTAATTGGTAAAGAACATATTTGACGAATAAAAAACCTTAATCTGTATCAATCAGGGGGCGGCGGGTAGAAAGAAGAAATAAAGTTGTATTATTGAGAGATAACCAATGTCTCGACATAGAGTGTTGTGTTGTGTTGCGTTTTGTGAATGGTGGTGGCTCATTTACGTGACTCATGAAAAAACCACATCTTTATATCACCCAGTAGCTGCTATTTCTCTTGGTTTTTCATTTACTTTAATTAGACAATTGGATAATTCTTATTCTTAAGAAACAGGGTTATATAATTTTTTGGGGACCAATAATTATACTTGTTATTCAAATGAAGTTTTACCAAGAGCATCACGAATCATATCCTTCTCCACAATTCTAATTGCCTAATATATACAATTGTACAATGGAAGTATGTTTTATTTCTTCTATTCATCTTTCTCTCTGTATCAATATCGAAGATCTTTTGTGACTTCTTCTTCTTCCAAACGATACTTAATAAACAATTATTACTATTATCAAGTTTCGATTGAAGAACAAGTTTCTGGAGAGCCACAATTTTCCGGGTTTGTGGTCTAGGGGCGCACCGGTTTGGTCGTAATTCTTAACAGTGGGGGATCCACAATTTTGCATTCCGCAACCCGAATTTCGCAATCTTGAAAAATAGGCAAAGTCCACGGTTCAACATACCCTAGCCGAGCCTGCGATACAATTATCCCCAGTTATTTTGTGCGTTTCTTCTAGTTCCTTGTTTCCATTTCTGATTCCAGTAGTAAATTACTATTTGTTGCTACTACATCATTGACAACTGCAATTTGTAATATGCACCAAATCATCTCACCCTCTTTACTAACCTTTATTTATCACAAAGCCTTAAAACTATATATATATAAGCTGGTTTCCTCTTCTCAGATATTGTCTATTTTTCATTGACATTTTTATATCCAACTAGACAAATTATCATGTCATCATCAGAAGAAGCAGTTCATTTGTTATCACAAGGGGCAGGGTATGCAGTCCTCGTTGGAGTAGGTGCGGTATTTGCCGGTGGGATGATTCTCACCACATTTTTATTACAACGTTATCTTCATGAAGATAGAAATAGTACTGAAACATTTTCCGTCTCTAATCGTTCAATTGGATTATTTCTTTCCGCATCAGCAGTTTATTCAAGTTGGTCATGGGCATCTGAATTAATTTTAGTAACTTCAGTTTCACATTCTTATGGTATTCAAGCAGGATTTTATTATGGTGCTGGTTTATCAATCCAAATCGCTACCATGTCTGTTGTTGGAGCTCATGCTAAAAAGAAAATCCCAACGGCTCATACTTCATTGGAAGCTGTTCAATTAAGGTACGGGAAGTGGGCACATTTATTATATTTAGTGTTATCTTTAATATGTAACATTTGTTCATGTTCAGCTATGATTTTGGCTTGTGCTTCAGTTATTTCAATTATTGCTGGTAATCTTCATATTGTTGCTTCTACTATGTTGATTCCATTTGGAGTTATGTTGTATACTATTGTTGGTGGATTGAAAGCTACATTTTTAACTGATTTCGTCCATACTACTATTTTATTGATTGTTTTGGTTTACATCAACACTGCGGTTTTAAGTTCTGATCAAGTTGGTGGATTGAATGGATTATATGAAAAATTAGTTGAAGTAAACACAACAAAACATATTGAAGGTAATTATCAAGGATCAGTACTTACAGGTAAATCACAAGGATCAGTTATTTTTGGATTAATTTTAACCGCTGGGAATTTTGGATTATCAGTAATGGATTCATCGTTTTGGCAAAAAACTTTTTCTGCACAACCAAGAGCAACTGTTCCTGCTTATTTAATAGTTGCTTTCTTTATTGTGGCTAATGTTTGGCCATTGAGTGCAATTGCTGGAGGTGCGCTGCAATTTTTAGAATCCGATCCTACTTTCCCTACATATCCAAGAAAAATGAATCAATATGAAATCGATTCAGGCTATGTGTTACCATATGTGGTTAAAGCTATATTGGGTGATGGTGGTGTTGGTGGGTTACTTTTGATTGCTTATCTTGCTGTAACTTCAACAGTTTCTGCTCAAATGGTTTCTGTTTCTTCAATTGTTTCATTCGATATCTACAAAAGATATATCAACCCTCAAGCTAAAAATAAAGCAATGATTAGAGTATCTCACATCACTTGTCTTGTATTTGCTTTAGGTATCGCTGGTTTTAGTGTAATGTTGCATTACGTCGGGGTTAACATGACATGGTACACTTACTTCTACCCATTAGTTATTTGTCCTGGTGTCATACCAATCATCTTCACTGTTACATGGGATAGGCAAACTTTCTGGGCTGCTGTAATTTCACCAATCTTGGGAATGTCAGTAGGTATAGTTGTTTGGACAACCACTGCGTATCATTATTATGGAGAAGTCACAATCCTGTCTTTGGGAGGTCAATTGCCTGCTTTGTTTGGTTCATTAACTGCATTATTGTTACCTGGTGTAGCAAGTGTGATTATTTCATTAATTAAACCTGAAAAATTCGATTGGGCAAAATTAAAAGAAGTTGATTTAACCGTTGAATCAGAAGATGCTTCTTCATCTTCAGACGATGAAGAGATTAAAACAAAGAGAGAAAAGAATGAAGATGTTGATGTGAATATTAATTCTGATCAAAGTTCTTCATCTTCATTAGAAGAACAATCAGATAAACCAAATCATCAAATAACTGAAAAAGAATTAGATTTCTGGATTAAAGTTGCAACAGGAACTACAATTTTCATACTATTAATAACTTGGGTAATTTGGCCAATGTCATTGTACAGAGACTGGATCTTCTCTGCTACTTATTTCAAAGGTTATGTCACGGTTGGTTTGATTTGGTTGTATACTACTATGCTTGTTATTGGATTTGCTCCTTTCTATACTGGAAGACATTCTGTTGCCAAGGTGTTTAGAGGAATTTATAATGACTATATCAAGAACAAGAAATAGATAAGCAGTTGTTTTGTTAAGTTTTATAGATTGAATATATTTATTTATTGTAATGATGAAAAATCCACCAAGGATGATACTCTTTTGGATTAAAGTTAGTATTAGTATCACAAGTTGCAATTGGGAGATTTATCGTTCGTCCCGTGTATTATATAAAGTATGTTAGGCATAAGATCTCATTAGTTAGGGGCACAGAAACTATGACCTAACACCATTGTTCTTCTTGAGGCTTCTTGAGTTTTGGACAGGTTTAATCAGGTTTGTTTAGTTCTATTTAGACAAGTTTTAAGAATACATTTGTTAGATTTCCCACACCAAATAAGTACACCATGAAAAAAACCCCAAAAAATTCGTTTTTCAACGAATCGGTCTGGTATATAATTATTATACTTTAATTATACATCTTTAGAGGCCATTAAAATACGAGAGAGCGATTCCATGTAAGTGTCGTAGACAATACAACACGGTAAAGGAATTAATATCAAGTACAGATCTTGCGAATACCCGCAATTTTCCGGCCCCTATCAAAGTTTAATTTCAAATTTTCAACGGCCTGCGTGGCGAAATGGTTATCGCTTTTGACTTCTAATCAAAGGATTCCGGGTTCGAATCCCGGCGTGGGTTCCACTTTCTTATTGCAGCTTTAGCTCATCTGGGAGAGCGTCAGACTGAAGAATTCTTTACTGAAATCTGGAGGTACTGTGTTCGAGCCACAGAAGCTGCATTCCTTTTTTTTTTGCAATATTTTTGACTTGAATTGATGGTAAGTTGTTTTATTTTTGCTAGTTGGGTGGTAGATCAATTAAAAATGAACTAGAGTGTTCAATTTAGGGTGGAAACAAATAATCATCTCGTTTGAGGAATGTGCGACTTTAGCAGCACCTGCAGCAAAACGGTAGGTCTTTCAACGGTCAGCCAATCTTTTTCCTGTGTGAAGCCATTTTTAAGCAAATAACTAATTAGGAATATTGATATTGATTTCAGAAGTTCAAGGCACTTGTAAGATATTATCAGTTCTTAGTGAGACCACGACAAATGTCTGTTAATATTATTGTTTCTATTTTTACACACACGACATTCAATAAATTTTTCTTATTGCGACATTCACCAACAAACTTTTGAAATTACAAAACTTTTTGATCTCACTTTGATTTCAAGTTGATTTTATTTATTTAATCAACCACTTTCCTTTTTAACAAATCTCGTTTGTTTACCATCCAATAACGAACCCCTTCCTTTTAGTTCTGTATCACCCCCGTTTCATTTTGTTTATTTTATAGAAACTTGTCGTTGTATCTTGTTTTTTTTGACAGACTAAGAAAAATCAGAGAAATCCAAAACACACAATAATGCAATTACCACCAGGTTACACATTTAGGAAATTAAAATTAACCGACTATGATAATCAATATCTAGAAACTTTGAAGGTCTTAACCACAGTAGGTGAGATATCTAAGGAATCTTTCACTGAATTATACGACCATTGGTCTTCATTGTCTACACTTTATCATCCTCATGTAATAACCAATACTGAAGGTACAGTAGTGGCCACTGGGATGTTATTGATTGAGAAAAAATTGATACATGAATGTGGGAAAGTTGGTCATATTGAAGATATTTCAGTTGCTAAATCTGAACAAGGTAAAAAATTGGGATATTATTTAGTTAGTTCATTAACTAAAATTGCCAAAGAAAATGATTGTTATAAAGTTATCTTGGATTGTTCTCCTGAAAATGTGGGATTCTATGAAAAATGTGGCTACAAAGACGGTGGTGTTGAAATGGTTTGTAGGTTTTAATCCTCCCCTGCCTTATCCCTATAGATTCCAATGTTATAAAAACATCATATATTACATATACACATAAACTAGAATAAAATTGAAATATAGAAATGCATAGACTCACCAATAAATTTTTCTTCTTCTTTTATATATTCTCCAAAGTCTAGAAAAACAGTTAGTATGAAATGTCCTTTTAAAACATCATAACAGTTCTGGTACATACCTCAATCGACACTATCGAATTGCCTCTAATCACCTATAAAATATCATGTTAGTACATCAACTAATAGATAATGAAAACAAAAAAAAATTCAATAGAATCCACATACTGTTGCTCCAATACTCATCTTTTCATCCTTTGAATCGACTTCTAATCCATCTGTCAACGTGATATTCAAAAATATATCATATCCTCTCAATATCCCAATAATTTTTCTGGATCCATTCAACTGCACAGATATTTTTTTATCCATATACTATTTGCTATGTTAGTAAACTAAAAATAAGCAGATGATAATGACACTGGTTACATACGCTTTTCAATTCTGGTTCAGATACCATTTTCACTGGTTGGGTTTGTTCCTGATGGAGGTGTATTCTTGAGAAAAAGATGAATTTCTCTCATCATGAAGAGAGAGCGGAACCTGAAAAAACAAAATTTGTGTTGTTTTGTTTTGTTTTTGATTTGATTTTCATTCAACTCTAAACAAATCTACAACAATGTCAAGTTCACCGGGCAATGCTAACTCAGACTTGGAATCATTGGCAGATCTTTTGCAAACATCCTCACCTAGCCAACAATCCCCACATCAGCCACAAGGAGGATCTATAGGGTTGAATATAAGTGAAGCAAGAATCGTGAATAACCAAGACAGATTGATTCAACTACAAACGTATAAAATCCAATTAATGGAACAACGAGATAATTTAATTAAATCCAGAGGGCAATCAAATGATGAATTAAACGATTTACGTATTCGGCACTATCAATTGAATCAAAAATTCACCGAATCAAAAACTAAAGAAACAATGACACAATTGATTAATTCAAATACCAAACAATATATTGAGACTTTAGAAATTCAAAATTTGAAAAATGACGATTATATATTGAACAATTTGAATGTCCTACCTTCTACCGATTGGAATTTACGATTATTGTACATTAAACGATTTGTTCCCTTTTTGGAACTTGATAACATCACCACTTTCAATGAATCCAATACCCAGGGCATGCAAAGAATAATTGAATTCAAATTGATCTTACCGTTGGTTTTCCATACACACGTTAAGCTATCGATAAATTGTGAAACTGATAGTTTAATAAAAGTTGAAATAGACGATTTATTCAAAATATCAATGATTTCAAATTCATTGCATCAAATATTGATTAAAAATTATATTCCCAATAGAAAGATAAACTCCATCATGTTTGGATTCAATTCATTTTCAAAACTTCTACATAAACGTATAATCATACTTAAAAAGTTGTTGGATACGTTCAAAGATAATGTTTGTGATTCAGAATTGTATCTGGAAATATCAAGGTCCAATATGGATAATAAAAAGTTATTTGCAACTCTACAAAATATCGATCGATTAGAATTCAAATTCGGTGAAAATGATAAACAATTTAAATTGATACTAACGTGGGATATAATTATTGGAGATGTGATTAATGGCCTTTGTAATTCACAAATTCAACTATTTGTGAATGATACAGCGACGAGCAATATTAAAAATTTAAGCTCTGTGTTTGAAAATCTACTACTACAGTATGATGTGGTTACATCACTAACGATAGTCATTAAAAATATATCTTAAGGTTTTTTTTATTATTCAATGTTATTTTTTTTTTTTTGTTTCTTACATACTTATAGTTTCATCATCTAGATTGAAGGATATCTTCCTGGTTTTAAAACGACTCAAATCTTGTTCTAATCGGCAAATAAACCAATCATTCACAAAACTTGTCAAATGTAAAGTAAAACTAATTTTCTCATTAGCTTTATCGTAGTCTCTGAATGGAACATAATTAAAATGAAATTCATGATCATCTTCGTCAGTTCCACCAGCTGAAGGGGTACCATTAGAAGTGACCTCACTTTTATCTAACCCATTCTTTTCAGCTCCAGAAGAATCACCAGTATTCAAGAGTTTCTTCAAATTCAATGATTTTCCAAAACTTTCATACAAATATTTTTCAACTCCATGTACTAAATCATATCTAATGTCTTCCCATTCAATACCAACCAATTTATTACCAATGGATTTCTTATACTTAAAGTACCGGTATAACCAATTTCCCAATATCGTAATTTTCTTATTAAACGATGCCGTACTGGCTTTGGAAGACGTACGAACTTCTTGTACCATTGGTTTAGATAATTGGACAATATCCGTATGGTGGTTGACAGATTCAAACTCGTCTGGAATTGCTGGACTCAACTCAGGCACAGCATATTTTGATACCAAATCCTTCAATCCTTCTACAGGAAATTGAATTGTGTTCTTCAGAGCTGAACTTGACCCATCTCCGGTTCTGATTCCATGAGATCCATCCCTGCGTTTGCTATTAAATGTAATAACATTCTTTGACAATGGTGAAGGAACACTAGGGTTATTACGTTTCAATTTTTTCTTTACTGGTGTAGATTTCTTTTTCTTCTCATCAACTTCTTCACCCTCGCTGGTATCATGATCGTCGTGATCTCGTTTTCTCGAATTTCCATATCCATGAGACCTCCTTGAATGATCTTTATATTGTTCATCATCTGGATTGGCCAAATATTGCATTCTTGCTTTAAACATTTCATCCGCGTAGGTGCGTTCGTAATCGGGATCAATATCAAAAGTTTCAATTTCCAGTTCATCTAACCAATGAATATCTGGGATAGTACTACCACCAAATGGATTTTCACGCAAGTCTTCTTCACTAAAATTTGTTTCCAAAAAAGTATATAATAACCAAAGGAACCGCTTAGCTCTGTTAGCTGGGTGTATTTTGATATTCACAAAGAAATCCAATAAGTGGCTACTTTTCTCGTCATTCATATATGGGACACCGTGAACAGAATTGCTTAGCAAGAATAACAATTGTATAATATTCGTATTTGGTTTGTAAGTTGGAGGAGTATTCATCATGTCAACTAAATAATTCAGATTTGTCTCTTCGCCTTCGCATACGGCTTTTAAAATGGATTTTAATCTTGGTGTATCCTGTAGCTGTTTAACAGTGCCCCCTTCTTCATTAGTTTGTAATGAAGGTATTGAATGATAAGTTCGTAAAGTTGACTTCATTTCAGGAACAAAGTTAATGGTTGTGTTCATTCTTCCAACATTAACCAATATACAAACTTTCGCCACGGATTTTCCCAAATCGATATCCCTGATTAACTTCTCTTTCAAGACTTTAGAAGATTTGTTTGATTCTGCCAAAGTACGAATATACAACTCTGCAAATGTAATCTTGGGATTGTTATTACAATTAGTAATATTAGATTCTGGGAAAGTGTTTGTGAAACAAGGAGTTTCGTCGTCAAATAATTCTTTCAAGAAATCATATTGAATATCTTTACGCCAGAATGGTTCACCATCTGCTCTTTTTAAAGATAATTTAGCATTGGCAATGTTGTTTTTCTTCTTCTTTTTACTTGATTTATTAGACTTGGAAATTGTGGCCACATAATCCTCGTCATCTCCTACGACCGAGGAGTTAATGTCCGTCTCATCATATTCATCGTCTCCTCCATCCTCGTTTGTATCTTGATTAGTATTGATTAAACTAGATATGGAAGTCACTTTGTTTGGTGACACGTTGACAGGTATCGTATGTGTCGCTGTTGTTGGCGTTTCAGCTTCATTGTCCACTAAATTTGATATAGATAATGCACCACTCCCACCACCACTACTACTACTTGTCGAATTGGAATTTGATTTGGGCACCTCAGAAGCAAGAATTGGATGATGTTGGTGGTGTGAGTCCTCTGATGATGATTGATTGATTGGTTCTATTAGCAGATTTATAGATTGTGGTGAAGAACTTATCGGTTGAACAACATTTCCAGAAGGAGATGATGAGTGTTGCTGTTGTGACTGTCCACCAGTGCTGGAGGGTGTGTAAGTATCATGTATGGGATCATAACTCATGGCTGAAGTGTGTATTTGATTGATTGTTTGATTGATCTAACACCTAATTATGAAGTAATCAGTGCTGACTGAAAGTGAATAGTACACGTTGATAAAAAGTTGGGTGTAATTTTGATTGTCCAGTTTTTTTCCTTCCCACTCACACAAACTTGTTCTTCACTCAACGCTGCTCTCTCTCTCTCTCTTTTGTTTTGGGGACCATTGGTTGTGAAAAAATACATTGCCCTACTGAAAATTTCAGACACACATTGCATTGTAATATGTGTTCCTTCAGCTAATTGAAAGGAACTCTTCTTCAACCTAATAGAATAACTTCGAAATAAACATATAAAACAACTAACAATACGAACTAAAAAAAAAAATAGGGAAAGTTGTTGTTATATCTGAAATCACACTGCTATTCCCGCCTCTAAACGAACACGCTTTGTTGAACAAAAAATTGTTAGTGCGTGTATGCTCACAAAAAAAAAACGCGTCTCACGTGACTAAATATTTCTTAATGTCTACAAGAGACATGAATTATAGAATTAATATGCCTAAATTGTCTATAAAATCTCTATCCGTACCAAACAAACAAATTTTCCACTATTTTACCCTGTATACTAACTCTACCATCGTATGTGACACCCGTCTCTGATCCTTGTTGATCTTGGTCAAAAGGTAATGTCCAAACAATGGTCTCAATATCATCGATACTAACTCCATTGATTCGTTTAATTCGTAATCCAGCGTTAACCAAAATTACTTGATCGGAATCATCGGATTTATCTTGTAATGATAAAAGATCTTCTTCTGTTATGACGTTATCGAAAGTATCGATTTTTCCAGGGACCAATTCTTCCAATACGACACGTAATCCGTTCAATGAAGGGACCCACAAGTCTCCGCTTCTCATCATTGGATCAGATCCTATTGGATTCTTGGAGTATGAAATTTGCGATACTTCAGCGTATCCAGATTGTTTAACGTCACCCCAGAACACTTCGTATATGGCCGTTGTTGATATCCGAGGACAAACCAATGGGGAGTCAAGCATGGTGAATTTATCGTAGAAATGTTTTGTCAATTCGATATAACTACCGTCTAAATTTGTCTGTGCTAAGTATTTCGGTTTTCTCAAGGATTTATCAAATGCATAATCCGTATTGAATAAATATGGCCACTTATAATAACTTGACTCGAGAAATGAAATGGATGATGAGTTGTTAGTGTGACCCCATGCTGTAATTTGACAAGTGTCTAAGAAATCATCAGAAAGTGGATCTTTTTTAATTATATGGGATATGTCTTCAGATACACTTTCAATATCAATAAGGTTTCGGATTGGCAATGTAATGTTTCTTATAAATGCAGAGTTTGCTTTATCAAGTAGCTCTTTATTGGTTTTTGTAATATGCTCGTGAGGTATGAATCTCGATAATGTTTTGTTAATCAATGGATCACCAAGAATGTCTAAATCTTTATTTAACCATAATGGATGTGCTTCGGTTGAAAAAATCCAATTCTTTTTACCTTGCATAATGGTATTATTGTGTAAGAAAATTTCGTCTTTTGTATCAAATAATAAATACAAATATTTTAATGTCTCTCCAACAACAAATGATTCCATTCGATCTTGTCTTTCCGCAGTACGCACATCTTGAATACCACTTAGCCCACATGGCGCTTTATATCTATCTCTCAACAAGTTCAATACTCTTTCTCCTATTTGCAAATACATTGGATCCTTAGTAGCACGATATAAATAATATGTGGATTCAATAAACTCTGGTCTTAAAGGATACCATTCCAAATTAATAGAATCTTCAGCTCTCCATCTTTTCTTTGTTTTTACAGCGTTTCCGTGATTGTAAACCCATCTTTCAGGAATCAGATCAAAGAAATCCCAAATTTTCAAATAAACAACATGAGTCTTGACTGCATCTTGTAATCGACCAGTCAAAACTTGTACCCCTGACCAAAACGCGCCTAACAGATCAATCCAATTACTGAAAATTACACCATCGTAAACCCCAACATTTGGGAAAATCATGGTTCCCTTGCCACCTTGAGCCAGATGGGTTAATAATGCACGATAAGAAGTCTTGAAAACTGTCCACATATAATCGTCATTGAACAAGATAGCCAGTTTAGCAGCGTATTCATAGAATGAATCTATGCTTGCTCCAATTCCTGATATGGCATCTTTCCATTGATTTGAAATCGGATCAATTGTCATTGGTAACAAATTCAAATCCAGTTTCAGTGACCAAAGCTTCCAAAATGATAATTGTGAATAATATTCAAATTGATAATCTCCAGTTAACCTAGATAATAATGTAAATTCTAACACCGGCGTCATCACCCCTGATGTACATGCGTCTTGTTGTAATACTGGTGGAACTTTATCCAATCCATAAGCTAGATTTATTCTAGGCAATGGAATATTGGTGCTTGTTTGATATGAAGGTATCAATCTAGTTCCCAAATCATGTGCCATTTCCAATAAGAACCCATTGTACTCATTGGCTATCTCCACAAACCGTTTATACCTCACAGGTAAAGTCACCTTCTTGTTCACGACATCGGTCAATAATAAATGAGCAGAAAGTAACCCACCTAAATGACGTATACAAGTTTCAAAAACCTGAACAATAGTATCTTGGTGAAAGAATTTCACTTGATTATCTTTCAAAAATTTCAAAACAACCTCTAATTCATCCCATCGTTCAAATATAATCAACGTATCTAAATTATCTAAAACCATCAGTGAAATATTTCCCCTCGCATCATTCCGCACCGTGTTTTCAAAATCATTGAAATCGGGTCCCAATGGCTTACAACTTATCGGTGTGACCTCGTCAAATGGGAATGCATATGTCATGTAGGATCCCCATGAATGATCAAATAACGATCTTGTTTCATTTTGCAAATATCGTATGTGTTGTGGAGTGAAGGATGAATTATACGGCGAATATGCAAATGATAGATTTAGTAGGGAACTTATAACAAGTACTATATGATGACATAACATGGATATAAAATGTTGGTGGGTGGTTCTTTCTTGTTAATAGTGACTGGAGCAATGGAGGAGATATATAGAGAATTGTTGCGTTGTAAGTTTGCAAACCGCTGATATAATATTTTTTTCTCCAGATCTCTCACGTGACCAACTTTAATAATGAACAGAGAAATTACAAATTATCTATTATTGTTGTCTAATATAAATATTTAAATGTGTTTATAAAAGGTATATAAATTATCTATTATGAATGCTGAATACAGATTTTGTATTCTGTTGTTTGACGTGTTTGTGTGTGGTAGTAGTTTAAGAACAGGTGCCATTTTTTTTTGTTTTACTTTCCAAATATTCTATTGATTTGTGTTAGGATTCTACCTGTTCCAAACCATAAAGTGATCAATATAAGAAAGATATTCAAACTAATAATCAACAATCCACTCAACATAAATCTAGGTGCAAAGATCTTCCATACCATTAAATGTCTTCTGAAATGAGCAGCAAAGATCAAACTACTTAACCCAGTGAATAAATGATAAATAATAAACGTAGTTATATTGGTAATGATTTGTGATAATAAAGTGATTGGTTTTGACGATGGAATGATTTTCCACATGGTGATTAATGGAATTGATAATGCACAAATGAAAAATGGTCCAAATGTATTTAAATAGATATTTAAATGAGTGAATGGAAACACAATTGTTTCTGTAGTCATGAATCCCAATTCCCATTGGATAGAAGATATGGTTGCTTGATGTCCAGTACTGAAAAAATGTTGATATCCTAATAATCCAAAAATTACTGGAGTTATTAAATTTCTTCTAATTGATAAAACATCTAAAATTTCTAATAATGATAAAATTTGTATAATTAATAAACTTAATGATAATGCCCCCAATGGTTTTGTGGTTAACATTATAGCCACGGTGAAATTCATAACCAACAAAAAATAAGATGATCCATAGACATTACCGTATCCAAGAATAGTTGCAGTTTTATTTCCACCGTTGAAAGAATCACTATCGGAATCTTCAGTATCTTCAATATCCATTAAATCGGAGCCCGGGTTGGTAGTAGTTCCATCTGTTGAAAAATCTAATTTAACACATAATGGACCTCTTGACCAACTGAAATTAGCCAATATTAATGAAATAAATAAAACCAAACGAGCAATTGCCAATTTTAATGATTTAATTAATGACATCCCAATGATTAAATTCATCTTACTGAAATATTCATTATTGGCAACATATTCAAATGTCCAATAAACTGCATTCATAAATAATAAAAATTTTAAACCCGTACCGATCCATAATGGAGCTGCTGAATGATAAGAATCAGACAATTTGTAAAAGGAAATTATACATGCAGGTAATAAATATGCAGTCGCGTGTAATAATATGATTGACCACCAACTACTAATGAAATTTGGTTCACAATATGGTCTTTGTTCTTCACGGCATAAATTAATCATTGATGAAACTCGGGTACAAATTGTGAAAGTGATGGCATGCAGAATCGCCAATATTTTCTGTCTTTGTTCTAATTTGTTATTTGCATAACATGCATAAATACAACATGCTCCAAAAGTGACTAAGAAAAACAGAACCATTTTATCTTCCCAAACAACATAAGAATTGGATGCAAACATCAAACAATGGAAAATTACAAATGAGATCCCTAAAAATGACCAACTGTTGAAATTGTATAAAAAGAAATCAACTGTTTGATGCCATATGAACCCCACGCTGAATCGGTCCATTATAGGCGCCCAAAATCCAATGACCATGCCTAATGCTGCCCCAATTGATAAACATCTCTTCAATGTGAAATCTCCCGGTTTTAATACAATGAAAACTGAGAAACTTAAAACTAATCCCATGATAGTCATTGCTACAACTGATCCAATAAATTCAAATGACATGGTCAGTACTCTAACTGCTGGAATAGATCTAGCATATGTAATCATAAATGTCAAGGAAAGGAAAATGATACCAATTCCAATGCCAATAAATCGTAAATCAAATCTTGCCCATAACTGTTTACATTGTTCCAAGGAAAGATTTTGATACTCTTTCGCTTGTTCAATCAAATCCAAGAAATGCTTCTTTGAGTTCTCAAAATTTGTATAATTTGAAATATAGGCTTGATGCTCTGAGATCAATGAATCTGCTAAATTTGAAGTACCATCTCTAAACATTTTGATTTGATCAATTGTAATTTTGGATGCCAAGTTTAAATCTTTTAAATCTGAAAATACTTCATCTATTGGAAATCCAAGATTGTTATACGGTATTGGTACGCCCAATAATAATGACATCGTGGGGACTAAATCAATTTGATTCACGGACCGATAATTTTTACCCAATTGATCTATATCATAAACTGACTTATCTTTCTTCATAAATTTTTTGTTTTTGGAATACATAAATAATGTACTTTCTAATTCATCTGGGGAATCGCCTCCATGGTTACCAGTAGAATCCATACCATGATCACCCATGACAACTAAAAGAGTATCATCGTCTAAATTATCAATCACTTTAGAAATTACTTCATTCATCTGGTTGAGTTTCTCCTTCATACTATAATGTTTTGGCCCGTATCTGTGTCCCACATGATCAACCCCTAAAAAATGACCAATCAATAAATCCCACCTCGAACTTTGTTCGTTTACTGATGATTTTTTATCAATCAACGGGTATAAATGTTCAAGAACCCCATTATCTACAGTATGTAGATCCCATACATTCAACGAATCATAAGGGAAGTTCAACTCCTGATCAATATATTCATTAAACAAAGCTTTCCACGTATCATCGCCCATGAATGCAATTGTTTTATTGATTTTATGTAATTGTAACAACCAATTATCCTCGTCTATCGCATCCCCGTCAAAATTCGATCCTGCATCAATGAAAGTAGGCAATGACCCCGTTGTCAACCCCTTCAATCTTTGTAATGTCGTAGTTGGTGGATCCGCTATGAATTTCAATAAGATGGCGTTATTTTTCAGTGATTGTGCCAAATCGTATAAAATAGGAAAGTTATTATGATAATATTCATCAGAATCAGGTACCGGTATCACGAAATCAAATCTTAATGCATCAATGATCAATAACACCGCCTTGTTGAATTTAGGAGCCATGCAATCTATATTGTTTTGTTGTTGTTCACAGGTGGAAATGTTGGGCAACACAGTTCGTGATAATAGGAAACCCAGAGTGAAAAATCCAACTCCTATGAATTGTGTTATGGCGAGAAATATCAACACTATGATATATCCAATGAATGTGTACCTCAACTTCTGTTGTCTTATTCTTGTTCTTGTTGTTGGTTGTAATCGTGGATCTTTTGATGCCATGGCCGGCAATCGCCTGGTTGATGGTATTTCTTGATCTTGTTGTTCCATTGTAGATGTGTATTATATATTAAGTCCCAACGGTACGTTCAGCCACCCACTATGAATAACAGAATATTAATAAGCGGTAGTGTTAATATGGGATGAAGATGATCTTCTGGACAGAGATTATAATGATAGTAGTTATACCTGTTGATTGTCGTACCTGTATTATTATTATTACTGTTTTTTTTTCTTGTTGTTCTCTTTCTCTTTCTTCTTCTTCTTCTCTGTAAGTTTCTCGCTGATTCTAAGAAGTCACGTGATACGTCCTCGTCTTTTGTTATTACATAATTCTTACAAAACGCGTTATCAATACCTTCTCAAGTTAAATAAATGATGTATGTATACTTCATTCAATAATAATAATACAAAACATACTAATAACGTATACAAATAACCCACTTCTTACTTCTCTTCTCTATCAACTCAAAAAACTTTGTTCAAATTCTAAATCTCCCATTAAACCATCATCAACATCAACATCTTCATGACCAGTAGTACCACCTTCATTCGTAGCACTATCCCCGGTCCCGAAATTATATAGATCTCCTATATCATCATCCACAATTGCCAGATGATCCACATCTTGTGGCTCATTATCATCAAACAATTGATTCATGTCTAATCCACCATCATTATCACCATGTCCATTGTTATTACTATCCTGATCCATAGCAACGTCATTGTCACCTACATCTTGTTGATCGTCATTTTCATCATCATCATCGTCGTCGTCTTCTTCTCCGTCATCATCGTCATCGTCGTCGTCGTTGTTACTGTTGCTGTTGTCTTCTTCATCAATCATGTTATCATCGTCGCCTTCTCCGCCGTGATTATTATGATTGTTAAAGTTATCATTCGTACTCGACACAGTGTTATTTGAAGTATTATTGTTGTTATTGTTATTGTTATTACTTTGAAGTAGACCATTAGCATTGTTATTGTTACTCTTATCGTTATTATTGTTTGTTGAATTAATATTGTTGTTGCTACTATTAGTAGTGTCTAAAGATATTCCAAAATCAGTATCAAAATCATTCATTGATATTCCATTGAATTTCGCAGTATCGATATTATTACTAAATTGGAATCCACTCAATCCATCAATATCATCTGCACCATTGGTGAAGCCACGATTCGTGTCTATTCCATTCATCACATCAACATTGTTACTATTTTGATTGTTGCTGTTTTCGCTGTTTTCGTTGTTGTTATTGGTATCGTTTGTTGTGTTTATGTTTATAAATGAATTTATCAGTTTTGGATTATAATTATCCGGTGCAGAATCAACTTGAATATTCGGATCAAGTTTATCAATTGAAATGGAATATTGATCAACTGATGATTTTTTTTTATATTCTTGATTGAATTTAATTTTATAATTTGTTAATATTTCATTTAGTTCAACTGCTAAATTTTCAACTGATTCCTTATCATGTAATTTCAGTTGTAATTCCATCAATTTATAACTCATATCTTTCTGAAACTTATACTTCAAAGCATTATCATCACCATCCACTGAATTATGAAGCAAATATTGACTATATTCAACATCAACCCCTGTTTGTTTCATTTCATCAACGCGACATTGTAATTTTTCATCCATATATTTCATAGCTTTCAAATCGCCAAAATAAACATCCTCAATTTTCAAATTCTCATAATCGGTTTCTCCTCCTCCTACTTTACCATTCATATTAATCATAGGATACAACCCAGGAGGGATGATTTTATCACTATGGATTAATTTACTAGTTACATTTTCAATATATTCATGGTTTGTAATGTATCGAAACAACGCATCACTACGAAACGAGATCAAATCAGCCTCATCATGCAATTGAACCCCAGACTCCTCCTTGATAGAATGTCCTTGTTGAGTTCCTGCTGCATGTTGTGCATGCATGTGTTGTTGTCCATGTCCATTCCCCGTTGGCATTTGTCCAACGGCCGCTCGTTGGGCTTGCACTTGATGTGGGTGTTGTTGTGCCCGGGCTAGCTCTGCTTGTGCTTGGAGTGTCTTTTTGTTCATACGACCCCGTGGTCGACCTGCATGTGCCATGATGATGGGTATGTTGTTTTTGTTAGTTTTGATAGTAAGTGAAATATATATATATATGTATTATAATAATAACAGTATCAAGAAAGTATCTGTTTGAGTTTTGTTCTGTTGTGGTTGTTTTTTCCGTTTGGGTTTTTTTTGTTCAATATATTTTTGGTCTTTTTACACGCACAGGTATTTCTAGTACCAAAGGTGTTTCTTCAAACAGTACGAGTATAACACTTAAAGGATCAATCTCAAAGCCCAAACCTTTTGGTAATATCTTTGTAAATCGGTGACTGTTATTGAACCCCCCGCCTCCATAATTTTCATAAAAATCAAAGCCTATCTCTATATTAGATAAAATACAAACGTTACAAAAAACTAACAACAACAATAACAACGACAACGCTAATGAACAACAAACAAGAATAACAAGAATAAGAACAAGAAATATCAATGTAGTTAAACCCAAATATCATCATTACCTCTACCATAATCAAAAAAAAAGGAATATTCCACGACAAAAAAAATGTTTAAACACGGGAGTCACGAGTATATGTATAGAACTCTTTTGGAACACAATCGCTTGTAGATATCACCACTGGGGAGAAGAAATTATAATTACAACGAAAAACAATTAACAAACAAGTAAAAAACGACTAAAACAAATATGTGGTGCAGGGGGGTGTATTATGGTTCTAGAGATCGAATCTTCCATTTACAAATTCATAATCCATTTGTTGATCCTCATCGATTTCCATTTCATCTTCTTCTTCAATTTGATCATCATCAATAACTTCTTCATCAGGTGGTAAATTAGGATCACCAGGGATAAAAGAATTTGAATTCTTAAAAGTATTCATTCTAAATGATCTTCCGAAATGATCATCCATGGTTGAATCATCAACATATGTAAACCCTTGGAAATTTGCTTGAATCCCTGGGGATAATGGAGTAGAAGCCATTTCCATTTGTTTTTTCAATGCTGTTGGATTTTCAGATGTGAATTCAGTGTCAAAATTGGAAATATCTGTTTCGGAAACAATATGAGGTTTGAATGGTGGTGGGATGTTCTTCGCTCTTAATAAATCCCAATCGATATCATTGAAAAATGCATGTCTTTTTAATTCTCTGGCATCATCAGTGGCTCCTAATCTATGTTTTGGATTTCTATTCAATAACCCTTTAACAAATGATCGACCTTCTGAACTTAATACATCTTTCGGGAATCTCACTTTACCAAAGGCAATGTTTTTATACATTTGTTGTGTATTGTCGGCATGGAATGGTGACCAACCACATGACATTTCAAATATTAATACTCCTAATGACCAAAAATCAACCATTTTAGTATATCCTTGTTCATCTAATAATACTTCAGGTGCTAAATATTCTGTGGTGCCACAAAAAGTATTTGTAGTACCATCCATATTTAAATCAGCTTTAGATAATCCAAAATCACACAATGCAATATGTCCATTGGCATCTAATAAAATATTCTCTGGTTTTAAATCACGATAAACAATATCATTATCATGCAAATGTTCTAAAGCCAAAATCAATTCAGCAGTATAAAATTTGGATCTATCTTCATTAAATCGTCCTTCTTTTTGTAAATGGAAAAATAATTCTCCTCCAGACATAAAATCAGTGACCAAATATAAATCAGCTGGAGTTTGAAAAGAAAATTTAAGTCCAACTATAAATGGAGATGCAGCAGCTGAAGTTCGAACTAAAATATTTCTTTCACCTATTGTATGAGCAATTTCTTTCTTTTTAACAATCACTTTTTTAGATAAAATTTTCATAGCATAAATTCTATTAGTATCCTTTTTACGAACTTGGAAAACTTGTCCAAATGTCCCTTTACCTAATAATTTTAAGAAATGAAAATCATCAGGTCCATACGTTTTCTTATTATTATTATCTATGCAAGTATATTCCCATTTGATTTTAATGTATCCTGATTTAACAGTTTCTCCTGTAATTCTAGCTCCTAATTGTAACCATTCACTGTCATTTTTAATATTTTTTGTAGTTGAAGGTGAAATTCTAACATGACCTAAAAATGCATCATCTCTAGCACCATCATAAACTGAAATGTCTAATTCTGATTTCAGTCCCACAACATCAAAAATGGTATCATGGTTCCAAATTGGGTTAGAAGAATCACTTGGTAAATTCAAATGCGGTGTGGATAATTGTCTTTGATATAATGAAGGTCTTTGGTGTGCAGATAAATTACTCTTCATAGGCAATGCTTTCGGTGATGGACCATGGTTTGAGTTGTACATATTCTTAGGTGTATTGTTATTATTATTATGAGTATTATTGCTGTTGCCATACGGTGACATTGGTGATTTTCCATATGAATCAGGTACATTAGTAACAAACTCTGAACTTTCAAAACTGCACACAACATAAGGTTGACTAGCAGAAATGTCTTTGGCCTCAATGATGGTTACTTTCAATTTACCTTTAATTGGTGAATTTTTGGATGCATTACTAATCTGATGCCCAGTTTTGTCAATGGTGATGATGTTGGCATCATGGTCTTGGTGAGGCTGTACAAATCGCTCATCATATTGATTTTGTTGCTGAATATGAGATGAATTATATCCTGTTTGTTGTGGTATTTGTTGTGGATAAGGACTTGCACTCTTGTTTCTAAACGTTTGATTTAAATATGCTTCGGAATCATTGTTTGTAGTTGTTGTGCCGTAGACCGAGGAATAGCTCGAAATGGCTGTGGTTGGTGCTGCACTTGCTAATCCTTTGGGAAAGAATTTATTTGTACCTTGCACTGGTTGTTGTTGCAGTGGGTTGTATTGATATGGTTCGTTCGACATGTTAGGTGGTTGATAGAGAGGTGGATGTTGTTGTTGTTGTTGCTGGTATTGTGGCAATGGAGATTGATGAGATGGTTCGTATTCTCTCTGTGGCAGTTCCAGAAGTTGGTGCTGTTGTTGTTGATATTCTTGTTGAGAAGAATGAGCAGTTGGCGGTGGAGTGGGAGATTGTGACGATGACTCTTTTTTATAATTACCAAAACCGAATATTGACTTTGCAAAATCAACCATTAAGTTTTTGAACCCACTAAGAAAAAGATGTTAAATGAATAGATGAGTGTTGTTTATATCAATTTAAAATAAATGCAGATAAAACCAAATTGAAAACCAAGTCAAGAATGGAATAATAATATTATTAGTAATGATAAAATAAAAAGTAAAGAATGAATATTTAATAGGTATGGTCTAGATTCAAAAAAAAAAAAAAGAAGTTGTTAACAGTGTTTCTTTGTTGTTGAATCCCTTTCCTTGTCTTGTTAATTGGAATAAGTTCTATATGAGTCTGCCAATGGTATGGTGGATGGTTGGTTGGTTGGTTTGATGATTAACTTTTTTTCCTTCGTTGTTTTTTGTTTTCTAGTCAAATTTTGTCTCTTCTTCGTTTACTAATAATACTTCTTCTTCTTCTTCTTGTTGCCCTTTTTTTCCTTCTAATAAAGCTTGTCTCCGTCTGGATTCGCTTTGGTTTTCTATCAGAATAATCCTTTCTTGAAGTTGATATTACCCGATAACACAAGGAAGGAGAAACAGAATAGTATTTGTTGTTTCAATTGCAAGACGAAAAAGAAGAAAGAGAAAAAACTCAAGCAAAAGATGATTGGGTCCTTCTTCTGCTTCTTCTTCTTTGGTTGTCGGTTTTTGTTGTTGAGGTAAATCTGTTTTTTGTCTGTCTGTTTGGTGGATGAAAATGCAGGCATCTGACAATGAATATATTCATATCATCGATGAGCAAGGGGCTATACAAAACCACCACATGTACACACACAATTGCGCAATTGCACAATAACATTCTACTATCTTGACATCTATATACTACTCTTTTTTTTCCATAACAGTGCAGAGAAGAAACCTCCCTTTATTACGATGTAGTTGTTGTTATTGTAATTTACTTGGTGTCTGATTTCGAGGTTCCAGTGTTGGTTCTCACACGACTTTTTGCTTGATAAGATTTATTGTCTTGTCGTTTATTAGCCGCCACTGCAGAAAGAAAGAATTAAGAACAAAGTATATTATCTCTATGTCCGCACCCTGGATTTCTCTTGACAAGGCAAGATAACATCCCCTCTTCTTGGCAATATAGAAACTTCTTGTCCTCTAAGGGTGTGTTAATTACATAGGCTTTGTTTATACTGAATGACCAAGTACAAAAGTGGATTTAGCCAAATTCCATGATGATCACGGTTGAAAGATGAACTTAGTACAAAGAAACCGCCCATCGCGACACAAAACTATTTTGTTAGAGAAATCTCGTTTTCTGTTGTTCTTGTTATTGTTATTGTGAGTGTCTGTTGTCTGTTGTCTGTCGCTGTTGTACTTAATCTAACATTGTTGTGCGAAACATAATAAGTACACGACAGTTCCCTGCTTCACGGCTGTAGCGTAGCTTTGTTCACCAAATTAAAGTATCTTGTAAATACTATTGCGGTATATAATCGAATAGATAGCATTTCTACGTCCTGTAGAAACAATACAAAACAAGAGAATAGACATTAATTTAATCCCTCCAGCCATCATTCCACCATAAATCAATCAAACCAGGAATCTTGTGTCTGATTGCAATTTTAGTCTCTGTGATATCTGCACGACTTTTTGTCTGAGTCATTTTTTTATTCTTCTTTTTCTTATCAGCAATCACGGTCCCTCAATTTATTCCCAACGGTTTTTTTAGCTTATGTCATCAATCTTGTTTGTAAAATGCACGACTTGTGGTCACGTGCACCTACTATGCTAATACATTACTAGATTTATAATTAGGATGTATATCCTACCTATATAATATCATTAGGTAAGTGTAAAAGTGTTATTAAATAGTTTTAGTAAATACCCAAGTAGCAATTGCTTTACTAATAGAGAAATGATTTTCCTTTTTTTTTTGTAGAATATTTGGTATAAATTTTTATTTGTAGAAGTTAGATTGTTACTCTCCATAAGCACAACTATTGAGTTACTTTGAAAATTTAACCATTGCAAACAATAATTGTAGTTATATAATCCACATAGTATATTACACTTGGTCCCACTTCATTTTTTAGTTTAGTTTTTTTGCAACCACATTAATTGACAATTTCACGATTTACCATGGTCGTGCGCTATTACCAGAAATATGGCCAAACAAATCATCATTGGTGAAAAAAAAAAAAATCATTTCAACAAAGTAGCTGGCACCACTAGTTTAGCCATTGTACAAACAGCCACACACACACACAGACATATATATACATAATGAATGTGTTGTTTAAGGGGTTGAACTCGTTGGGAGTTTCACGTGCGACTTTATCAACTCAACCAATCAGACACTTTACATCAACGTTGGCAATTGGTGTACCCACCAAATATGATAAATATTATAAGATAAAGAAACAATTGAAATCAATCGACAAGACAGTTTATGAAATTGGACAAGAACGTCCTAAACATTTAAGTGTTCCTAGGAAGATGCCAGAAGCCCCCAAATATGCATACGAGACAAGATTCTTTAAAAGACAAGGTAGAGGATTATACGGAGGATTACAACGTAAACGATCCAAGACATCTTCTGAATATTTGAACAAGACATTAAGTGCACATTTACCAAATGTTCATTGGAATAAGTTATGGTCAGAGATATTGAATAAACAACTCAGTTTAAGAGTAGCAACCAAAGTATTGAAGACAATTAATAAAGAAGGTGGATTGGACAAGTATTTATTGAAATCAACACCAGGTAGAATCAAAACTCTTGGGATGAAAGGATGGCTGTTGAGATATCAAGTTTTGAAAGAACTAGAAAATAAAGAAAGGGGAACAGTGAGAATACTGAATGGTAAAACAAGACAGGTCAATTTTATTCATAAGAATGGATTGAAATTTTATGCTAGTAAAGAGGTCTTGTTAAAAGATTTATTTGAAGCGGTTCAAAGAGATTCTTATTATCCTATTAAACAATCTCAATTCGACAATAATTACAGTTGGATGTCATATGAACAAATTGTGGACACATTAGATGGATACAATTGGGATTTTTCTAAACTTGCCAAAAAATAATTTAATGCTTATATGGATACAGATTTGTAAATAGAATATTAATATAATTTATCTGTATAAATTGTTGTAGAAGGTCAACCATGCTATGGTTGTAATTACATGACATGTTGAACTTGAAGATTTGATAGGGCTACAGCCCTAACCCTCGAGATTTTTCAGCAAACAAGTCGTGTTATTTCACCAGAAAAATTGTATGTGTACACACCCAGCATAATAATGTATGGGCAACTGCGCTCTTCGCTAACAAATCTCGTTCTGTAACGTTCTAACTACTACCAACAGTGTGAGTTAGTGAGTGAGAGGGAAAAAGAAAAAAAGTAAATTTTTTCAAAAAAAATTCATTAATATTTTATATACTCCATCAATTAATATTAGATCAAGTAATACATAAAATGGCTAAGTCAGGTATGTGGGAAATATAATAGATGACGAGCCAGTGGATCCTTACCACCATGAACAAGAGATTTATAATGATTAGGAGGAAATGTTATGTCATGTCTTGGGATGTTTTTTAAATGAAGAATATTGAAAACTTGAAGATGAGTTATGAGGATACATGGAGTAGGGGAAGTTCATTATTATATACTCCTCATTTCATCGATAGATTACTACTACTACTACTACTACTACCATCACGAGCGATACTACATTTTTATTCAAGTTGTCTTAAAATATTGCAAAGTATGGTTTGTCAACCATACCCGGGATGCCATCTAAGAAGCAGCATAAGACATAAATCATTATCATATCTAGTTTATTCGGAAGGACAACATAAAGTCATCTACATTTATTATTACATTGCAAACAAAATTACTAACTTTAATTTTTTTTGATAGGAATTGCTGTAGGTTTAAACAAAGGTAGAAAGACCACCACCAAAGAAGTCGCCCCAAAGATCTCATACAGAAAGGGTGCTCAATCCCAAAGAACCGTATTTGTCAGATCAATCGTCAAAGAAGTTGCTGGATTAGCTCCATATGAAAGAAGATTGATTGAATTGATTAGAAATGCTGGTGAAAAAAGAGCTAAGAAATTAGCTAAAAAGAGATTAGGTACTCATAAAAGAGCTTTAAGAAAAGTTGAAGAAATGACCTCAATCATTGCTGAATCTAGAAGACATTAGGTTATTTGATCTTCTTTCTGTTTGTATGAATTTTGTCGTTTGTTACACTTGTACATTAATAAATATATCTTTGTAACTCCATTATATTTAATATAGAAGTTTGTAACCCAATGACTTTGGGACGGTGATATAAAGCAGAACTGCTGTTGTATCATGGCATAACCTTGAAATGGAATAACTTGTTATCAATCCATGTCTTGTCACGTGTAAGCCCCATTTTTTTCTCAATCTGTCCCCTTATTGGACTGGACCGCTACAAACCAACTTCAACAAACCAAAAAAAAAAAAAAATAGAAGTTCGCTTAACGGGATAATTGGTCAAAATCATTAAAAGCACACAATATGATTAGAACAACAGTATCCAAAAGCTTTTATAGATTACTAACTACCAATACTTCATCTACCCCTGCATCAGCTTCGACTACACCACCACCACCAACACCGCCAGCATCGCATTTCTCAAATCCTAAAGAAATACCCCCAACTTATGCCAAGTCCGAACCTCTCCAATACCCAGCCCCACAACAGCAACAACAACACGGACAACCAACACCGGCATCAATGGGGACAGCAGCAGCAGCACCATCACCACCGACGACAACGAAATCCCAGGATGGATCATTAAAGGAGATTACGGCACTAATAGCGATGTTTGCCCTTGCATACATTGCAATTGACAATTATACGGAACGAATACGAATTGAGAAATTATATAATGAGACATCAGCTATTAATTTAAAAGCATTACAGATTCAACAAATGAATTATCAACGAGAGAAGAAATTAAATAATTTGAATTCATTGAAAGAACGTAGAGAAATAAGTAAGAAGGAATTTAAAATGAGTTTACATATTGCTATGTTACGTAAACAATTGATTGAATTAGGGTATCTGCCTATTGAATTGGATTATGCCATTAGGGAATTTGAAAAAAGTGTAAAGATTGATAATTCCATTAAAAATGTGTCTGGGCAATATTTATGGTTGGATGATTCTTCAGGTATGTTGTGAATTTTTTGATCTAAGGAGGATGATGATTTTGTTTTTTGTTATACTAACTTTTACTTTTGTTTTATTAAATCTAGACTATAAAAGATATATCCCTGATCCAATGGAATACGATAAAGTTCGAAAGAACGATTAAGGTGTTTATAGATTGGTAAAGTTTAGGATTCTCAATGTATCTGCAAAATTATTGGTATTTTATACACGCCCTCTGCGACCTATAAAAAGCAACTCCTACTGAAAAATTTTTTTAAAGAGATTTTCCCCCTTCTCTTTTTCTTCTTCATCAATGTCTTTAATTTAATTGGCGCCCATTAGAGTCACGGATTATATGATAATTACTTCTACATATAGTCTTATAATCACAACGAGGGTTATTTTCGTGCTCGGGTAAATGCCATAGATTGAATGTTTTCACCAACCTTTAAATGCTCGTGTCTATTCGAATGACTTGGATTGACTATGCGGTTCTAAACATACATCTCATCATTTTGTTTATTTATTTTTCTTAATAAAATGCTTTATATGAACTGATTATATCTTCTGTTAGATTCAATGCTTTGATGAATTTGGAATTTAATGAATCTTCAATGTCCATATCATCATTATTGTGTTGGTCCATTTTAATTTCACCATTTGAAATCTTGAAATGAATCAAGATTTCTTGAGATTGTAATTTGGATTCAAAAATTATTTGTAAATCTCCTTTTGAACTAAGATCAATATCTTGTAATTTCAATAAGAAATAGTTGTCATCTCCATCTCCATCAACATCGTTTTCTTCTTGTTCGGTATCTAGTCCTTGTACAGTATCACTGCCGTTCGTAGCACTCTCATTGTCGTTACCTAAAAATGATTCAAGATCAATATCGTCTTTGTTTCCCGCTGGTATATTTGTATAATTTGCAGTTTCTGAAATGGCACTGAGCCCTAATATTTCTTCATCAGTAACATCTTCTGGCAATTTTAATGATTCTTTTAATTTCTGTTTCACTTCTTCAGTTAATTCCTTTTCTGTTATTGGCATAATTCCCAATAATCTTGAACCTTTTCTTCTCCTTTTGTTTCTATTATTATTACTCATCAGTGCGGCCAGTGCTTGTGTAAATTTGTTGGTTATCACTGTACGACATAAATTGGAAAACACAAGAAAGTTTCTTAATATTGGGACAATTTTAGAAATCTCATTCAATTTATTTAAATTAAATGATTTTAATGGAATGAATTCTCCAGGTATATCATTAATCACTTGGAATGGAACCCTCCAGGAATCAATATGTAATGTTTGTTCAAATTCTTCTCTATCATTGAATTTATCAAAAATATCCCCAACCCCTCCATCATTATCATTATTATGTTTTTGATACTTGTAAAGTCCAAAGTATTCCAATACAAAGCTTGGGAAATAAATCAGATGAGTCAATTCTAATGGTAATGCCCATGCTGCAAAATTGTCTCCATCTAGAACCAATGGTTTTAGACTACTACTATCAAACTCAAATTTGTATTTCCCCTTAGCTATATCCCATTCTTGAATTTGGTTATCAAATAAATAATCAATTTGATTACGAGAATCAACAATATTAAATTGTATAGTATATTTCTTACCAACTAATAACGAATCATCTTGGTTGTCTCCATCGGTGCTGTTTCTCTTTGTTAATTCATACTCATGATTTATAAATCTATTATCCACCCAAAAATCCAACGAAATTCCAAGTTTTTCATTATGATTTATATTGACTTTACCAATAGTATTCAATAACCCTTGCTCAATCTCCCAACTTTCATCATTGTTACTATTACCATTGGCACATAGGTCTCTTTCAATTTGATTTATAGTGTTTAATAATAATGCAATCGATTCAATATAGGTAAACAAATCTTGATTATAATTTGCAAATTTATCAACAATAGCCAAATATTGTAAATTAATTGGAAATTTACCTAATCTTACACCATTTAATAAATTGTTTAATAATATATGTTCCACTTTTGATTTATTAATTGCACCTTCTGATTGATTCAAAAATGAAACTGGATTATTATTACAATTTAATTTTACATGATTTATCCCTAATTCATCTTTGTTAATTGTCATATATGACTGTTGTCCATCAATCCCATTGTTATTGTCAACACGGTTCCCGTTTTGTTGTTGTTGTTGCTGATCACCTGCATTTATAGATAGTGACAAATTGGTGATTTTTGTATCTGTTTCGAAATCAATATCTAGTAATATCGATGATCCTGCAATGGTTAGTTTCTTTTTAGAATCTTCTTGTTTTGATGTTATTGTTGTTGTTGTTGTTGTTGTTGTTGTTGTTGAGAACTCTAAATTTTCAATAAATGTTTCCAATTTTAATTGTTGTGCCAATTTTTGAATCAATTCTATGGATATCTGGAAATCACTAGAATGGTCATACAACAATTGCAATGAGTTGTCCAATGCCGAATTGAAGTTCGTCATGTTTGTCGTGTCTTGTCTTTGATAATTCAGTACTGAAAACTAAGTTGATATTGGTGAGTCTTATTTTTTTTTTTCACTGTTTTTGCCAGTGTTGCCAAAATCACCAAGGAAAAAAATTTTCCCTATCAAAATCCTTCACTGTAACAGACCAACAACTATCAAACATGTCTAAATTACTAACCCAAGATATCTTGGGTCTCATAGATCCAGTGGTGTCTAGTTTGAAACGCCATCAACTTGTAGGCGACAAAGAAATTGCATTAACCATTGCTCAATTACTAATGAAAGTCATATCAGCAGCAAGATGGACCAACACTTTTGATTTAATTGAATTAATAAAACAAGTTGGTATTATAATCAACGAAGCATATCCAAGAAATGTTGTGCCGGGAAATATTGTTAGAAGAGTATTGGCTTTAATACGTGATGAAACAGAAGCAGAAACAGAAGAAGAATCTGAAAACCAACAACCACAACTGCAACAACAAGCAAGTAATAATATTGCCATGATGAGTTCAATGTTTAGTTTATTAGAAACACATAATAAAAACGAAAGTATAAAGGAACAGAAACAAACACAACTGAAGAAACAAACTAGTGATATGAGATCTATAATTATACAAGGAATCAGAGATTTTATTGATGAAATTTCCAATGTTAACGAAGGTATAGAAACAATGGCAGTCGATTTAATTCATGATGATGAAGTGTTATTAACTCCAACCCCAAGTTCAGAAACAGTCGAACATTTCTTAATTAAAGCCAGATCGAAAAGAAAATTCACTGTTGTTGTAACTGAAAATTATCCCAATGATATTAAAGCAGCACATAAACTCGTGAAAACATTAGCTAAACATAATATTGAAACTATTTTAATTCCGGATACAACAGTTTATGCTGTTATGTCAAGAGTGGGTAAAGTCATAATAGGAACCAATGCAGTGTTTGCTAATGGTGGATGTTTATCTAATTCCGGTGTGGCCAGTGTGGTTGAATGTGCCAAAGAACACAGAACCCCTGTATTTGCAGTTGCTGGATTATATAAATTATCGCCATTGTATCCATTCACAAGAACCGACATGCTTGAAGTGGGGAATTCAGGTAAAGTTTTAAATTATGATGATTTTGAATTGGTACAAAATGTTGATGTTGTCACTAATCCTTTGGAAGATTATATACCTCCTCAACATATTGATATTTTCATGACCAATATAGGTGGGTTCTCACCTTCTTTTATTTATAGAATTGTCTTGGATAATTATAAAGTTGAAGACAACAAACTTGAATAAATAGACCATAGTTTTGTGTTTTTTCTTTTTAATGACTGACAGGTAAATTTTTCTTCTTTACAATTTTGATCAACTTCTTTTTCTTCTTATTTGATGATGAGTCTTTGGTAGTTCCAAGAGTACTAGTTTTCAAACTCCTAAATGTTGAATTTTTAGATCGGTGGAAATCTCCAGTTTGATTATGGAGGAGTATAGAAGATCCAGTGTTATACTTAATAATATTATTATTATTTTGTTTTGAAATAGTTGGGAAACTGCCTCTTGAATCTAATCGAACATCAATATTCATATCATTAATAATTTCCAATTCTTCATCAATTAATGAACAAATTTGTTCCATGGAAACAATTTGATCAGGATAAACCAGTTTTTGCATTTGGGAATGTTGTTTCAAAAGCATTTCTTTTGAATTATTTGTATTTTCAACATAACTTGAACTTATATTTATACTTGAACTGTTTGTTGTTGTTAGGATTTCCGGAAATTCATTCATGTCATCATCATCTTCTAAACATGAGATCAAATCATCTCGTGAGAATAATCGGTTTTGTTCAAAAAATGAACTAATGTTTGATTCATTAGTTATTGAATATTTATTAAAGAAGTTTTGTAATTTAACTAAAAGGTTTTCAAAGTATTGTTTCATATAGATATTATGGTGTATGATGATGGTGCAAGGTCTTTATGCTTTTTTTTTTTGCAGCTAAAAAAAAAAAAATTTGTAACGAGTGATATTTCATTTCATACAAAAGATACATATCAATATAAACATATCAAAAACATTACAGAAATACAAAAACAACTTCCACCTTTTTCCAAAACAACCTTATTTTTTCATACTGCACCTTTGAGAAATTGGAATCTGAACAATGTTTTCATCATCTGCGTGTTCTTTAGGTAAGGTCAAATCGATCCCATGCTCAGTGATATCCGCATTAATATTATCAACATTGATAGGTTTATCAAATTTCAAAGTACTATGATAAGTACTTGCAGTTTGTTGACCACCAGTTGACAATTCCTCTTTATTTTCTTGAGAAACAGAAATAAGTAATTCATTTTCTTCTTTGTTGAACACAATATTGACTTCATCAGGAGTTAAATCATCTTGATTATATGAAACTTCATACTTGTCTGGTTTTTCAGTAGTTTTCAAATTATCATCAAACCCAACAAAATATTTCCCTGAACTAAATTTCTTCCAGAAATCATCAAAGAAATCATCTCTTCTTCTTAATGATCTAGATGGATGACCACGAGAAAGTTGTTGTTCTTGATCAATCCCACTTCTGCTGAAATCTCCTTGTGTGATTTTGCGGGGGTTGTAGTTGGGTGGTAATTCACTAGCGTACTTTCTGGGTCTTTGGAAGAAATCGTCGAAATCACGTTCAATATAATTAAACCAGTTTGACATTGTTAATAGATTGGGTTTTGTTAATACAAGAGAAAATAGGGATAAAGATCATTAATGAAAAGAGGAGAATTTGGCATATTTATAAGATATGTACATTGGTGCAACAAGAGAACAAATTGCAAAAAAAAAGAAAAAAAAAATACAATACAATATGACTTGTATAAACAAGGGATGAATTAATTCTTCTACTTGTTTCGAATGCATTCTGTTCATTTCTAATAATGTATACTTTGCTATTTAGGGAGGTGTTTTTCCCTTATAAATTCAAAAACTAACTGTGAACATATGTAGCATCAATCTTATTCAACGACGGACCTAAATATAACTTCATTTTTCTTCTATATGCACTTGGATTCTGAAGTTGAACTGGATTACCTTCAAAATACACACATTCCAACTCTGGTAATTTACCTAATTCTTTACCAATTTCTTCAAAGCTAGATACTTGATTATAAGAACACCAAAAATCTGTCAAATTGACTAGATGCGACAATCCTTTAAGATTACTTATCTTATTTGAAGTAACATCCAATACTTGTAAGTTTGTATTATGTTCAAGGTTCTCAAGTTCTGAAATACCATTATGTGATAAATATAGTTCTTCTAAATTCTTCAAATTTTCAAGTCCTTCAATTTTCGTGATTCGATTGGATTGGATTGAAAGAACTTTTAAATTAACCAAAGTATCTAAATTCTGAAGCTTATGAATTCTATTCTTACCCAACCATAATTGTTTAATATTCACAAGTGTATCAAGATTTTCAATCACTTCAATTTTATTACCACCCAATTCCAAATTAGTAACTTTTGTTAATTTTTCAAGATTTTTAATTTCTCTAATTTTATTCTGTACAAAATATAAATTTTCAAGTTTTACCAAAGTTTCAAGATTTTTAATATTTTTAATTCTATTGAATGAAAGATCCAAATTGGTTAAATTGATCAAATGATTCACAGAGCTTGAAATATGATTGATTCTATTATCATATAAATCCAATTCTTCTAATTTATTCGTTAATTCTTTAAGTGGAACCATTGAAGTAATTAAATTCTGTCTTAAACATAATGATTCCAAATTTTTAAACCTTCCCAAATCTAAATCATCAAGGGATGAAATCTTCAAATGAACCAAGTCTATATAATCTGTGTCTAGATCAAACTCTTTGATCAAATCTTGATCTGATTTAATTTCTTGTGGATGAGTATCTGGTAAAACAGTACCAGGATATTGAACAGCCAGGTTGTTTTGCTGCTGTTGTGCTGGATCATTTTCCTCGTCGTCCTCTTCGTCGTCATCATCTTCTTCGCTTTCGGTATGTGAAAGAACAGGATCCTGCTTGTCTGTATCTTCGTTAATGTTGACCTTTGCAATGTCTTTATCAATTTCTTGTGCCAGCATAATATTAGAATTTTTATTGTAGAAGAAGATAGTAGCAACTCATGGACATTTTAGAAGTTCGGAGATTAAAAATATGGTAACAATAGTTATGACTCAATGGCGTGCAGTTTGGTCGAAAAATCCACTGCACCCTTTTGGAATGCCTGTCGCACCACCACCACCGCCAGCCAATAAAATGGGACTAGATCAAGCTTATTCTATCCAGAAGCAGATAGAGCCATTTTAAAAAAGACAATCCAATGATACTGTTAATTAACTAACTAAGTATTACTGACTCAGAGACAAACACCAATGAATACTTTATTTATCTGTGTATTTTAATATTTACAATCGAATAATAAAAAATATATATATATACCACTCCAAAGAAGGAACTCCTTCAAAACCAGCAATACTGTATTCTTTCTTATCAATAACCATTTGTTAAAAACCCCTCATCATCATTCTAATCATTTAGTTTCTTCTTTGTAAATGTAATCAACGGCTTCACCGACGGTTTTTATCTCATCAGAAATATTGTCTGGGATTTCCAAATCAAATTCTTCTTCCAAAGCCACCAATGCTTCAACAGTATCCAAAGAATCCAAGCCTAAATCTTTTTGAAATGAAGAATCCAAAGAAATACTGGATTCTTGTAATGAAGCAACGGTTTTCAATGCTTGGAATGCTCTTGATGTGACTTCATCCTTGGTGATTGGTGGGGCGGCGTAGAAACGAATTGGCTTGATGAAAGATGCTCTTGCGACTGGCACACGAATGGAACGGAAAGCTAATTTGAACATTATATGGTAGATTTGTAAATGTGTGTGTGTGGTGTGTATAATAATACTATTGGGTTGGAGTTTGGCAGAAAAGTTTTTCTTTAGTTTATATCATTAAGCCTAGCCAACTGCAATGGAGAAAACGGCGACCTTAAGAAAGTAGCCGAAATTTTTTTTGGGGGGGCAGCAAAAAAAAAGTATGTTATTGTTACAAATTACACTACTATCAAATACGAATACAAATACAAATACAAATTAAATATAAACTATTAATATTAATACACACACCCCCATTGTTCTACTTATTATTTTTATTATTCATTGGCATTTCTTCTCCATTTAAACTTCCTCTTCAAGCTGAGACTATTGCTAAGAAATGAACTTCTTCCCGAGGTATACGAAGTGTCAGTGGATCCCGAGGTTGATGTGGTTGTTTTCCCCAATTTAGGTTCTGGCATTGTTGCAACTGAATGTGCTAATGAATGTGATCTCAGAAGACCAGCAGAAATAGGACGCGTCGAAGATACACTAGATGAACTATCAGTGTCATCTCTCGACGAATATGCGGCTTCAATTCTTTCATTAAAATTTTTTTGAAATAATTCAATTAAAGCTTCATGTGCTGATTTCATACTTTCCGGAACAATTTTACCATGAAGATCCAAACATCTTTTCAATACAGTTTGAAGTTCATCAAATGCATTCTGTAATTTACTCACTTTACCAGCTTGATTATTATTACTTTCTCCAATATAATCCAAAAATAATCGATATTGTCCAACACCACCATTAATTGGAGAATCAACCGTACCAGCAAGTTCTCTTGACAAATCGAGAAACAAACCTTGAAACTTGTTTTTATCAGTCATTGATCTGAGTATACCTCTTTCTAACCTCAATAATTCATTTGTCTTGGCCAGAATCGTTCTTGTTGCATTGTCCAACGGTGACATTTTGATAACCTTATATGATGTGATATCACTAAAACTCATTAAAGTAGGGAATTGAGATTTGGCTTCATAAGTAGTTTCTTCTGTCCATAAATCAAAAATTGAACTTGACCCAGGTACTTTCTTCAACACTGAGAAGCTTCTCTTGTCCCTTCCCAATTCATTTTTGTTTGGGAAAACCATAGTAATTGCCAAATATTTTCCTGTTAACGTCTTATTCTCAACACCATCATCCCTATACAAGACGGATCCAGGAAATTTACCCAATAATCTTTGTTGAAGTGATGTAAAATGTTCAAATGGTTGACCCTCATAGATTCTTTCCTTTCCTCTCAATGCTTCTGGGAACCCATTACCCAAGAATTCAACGCGACAATAAGTATGTTGAATCTTGTCTTGATATTCCAATTCCATGTATCGTAACGACAATTTCCCATGCAAATGTGACAATTTCAATAAATCATACGTTTCATTCTTGTAAGCAGTGAGCATGAAGTTATAGATATCAATAGCCTTGATCAAATTCTGTCCAGTGATATAGTGGTCTGCACTAAGTTCAAGCAATGCTTCTCTTCTTTCAAAACAATTTTGTATTGGAAATTCAGGAAATGTCGATGCTGGCGCAAAATCATCAGTTTTCCATGGGAATGTGGATGCCAAAATTTCAAGGTATAACCCTGCTTGAACATAATCCTTCTTCTTCATGATTTCTTTATAAAGATCGCCAATAAAATCACGTAACGGTTCCGGTTCTCCAACATTCACCAAATAAAGTAATGCTTGAATTTTATATACCACTTTATCATCATTGAACTCCAAAGTGTCTGGAATTCTAATCAATCTGTTTAAAATTTTAATGAATCTAGAAAGATAAGCAATAAACTCAAATAAAACACTTTTGTCATTTTGGGGTTGATTAATTGATCTTTCTTTCAAATTGTTAATGAAACCCATTTCATCTGATTCACTTGGTTCATATAGCCCATTACAATAGATATCAAATAAACTAATAATACATTGTCTTTCAACTTCAATTTGGTTATAATTAGTCATAATGGAAATCAACAATTTAGATCCAATTTTTCTAGATCGAGAACATTTCAAAGTGTATAGAACAACATTATGAATCAAATCATAATCCAAAACAAGTGTGCTGAGACTTGCTTCAATTTCTTCCTTATTTGCATCATATCCGAGAAAGTCCCAAATTTTTTCAACAAGAAACCCAACTCTGTCACCAACGGTAGTAGTAATAGCACTGGTGGCAGCTTTTGCAAGAACAGGTAACCTTTCCAGAGCAACAGTATCCAAAACACCCAATTTCAATAATCCACTAATGTATTCTCCACAAAGATACACATCCAAAGTAGTATCAGTAATATACTTTTGGAAAATTACAGGAGAAAGTAATTCCAAAACACACAAAGAACTTTCAGCAATTGTTGCTTCCAAAGAAAGCCATCTCCAATTGGGGAAAAACTCACATTTAAGAATCTCGTTAACAGCAACAATGACGGTGTACATATCATCACGAGAATAAAATTCTGCAAGATGTACAGTATGTGGATTACGTTCAACTGAAATTTCTTTATCAATACGTGCAATGAAACCCAATACAATGACAATTTCAATCAAAACTTCTGAAAAATTCTCACCATTATACAATGAACCAACTGGAATTTCCTTGATGGGATATGTGGTGGGGAATAATTGTGTAAATTTGGTCTTTCTACTATTTGGTTGATTAACATGACTATATTTGAGGAATGATTTGGCCAAAGGTGGTAAAAGTTTAAACAAGAAAAGACAAACTTCAACAACATCAGTTTCTCCTTCAATCAACAATTCAAAAATGACAATGCAACACATGTTGAGAATACTGCAACCTAATCTTGTACTAACGACATTGATCAGACTAGGGAAAGTTTCAAAAGCCCATTCAATAGATTTTAAAAGTATAGTAGATCTAGTTTCCTTATCTCGAATCAAATCAGTCCCCAATACTCGAAGAATCAAAAGAGATTTCGCAATTTGAATATCATATTCTTGATCTTCCATCAATTTTTCATGAGCGCCAAATGTTCGTAATCTAACAGCATCTATCAATGTTTCATACCAATTGAGTACAATTCTTTTGTCAAAATACATGCTATTTGTGAGCATAAAATCAACAATATTTAACAATTTCACCTGACCTTCAATTAACAATGATGATTTGATGGAAAGAAAATGCGCCATTGCTTTATATGATTGCAAAACTGCCTCGTTATATTCTTCAAATTCCCAACTTCCTTGAATCGACTTTGTTGCAAATCGGATTAAAATATCTTGAACATCAGACACTGACTTAGAATAGGAATCCCAAATTGTTTCACCTCTAGAATAAACTTCACTTAATTTTGTCCATATGAATACTGCAATACGGGGTTGATTGACAAATACATCTTCAAAACATTTCAAAAAATGACCATTATTATGCGGATTTCCAAATACATTATCTAACAAAAATACAATTGCTTTGAACGTGTTGTCTTGTAATTCATATAATATATCTGTATCACTGGTCCCACCAGATATGATGACTATTCCAAATAAAGAAGTTAACAACTCAGGGAAATGCTTTATCAAGTGTTTCTTTTTCATTTTTTTCAATAATACAAGGGACTTGGAAAGACCATCAACACCAGCGGTGCTACTTCTGTAAAGTGATTCATACTCCAATATATTATCTATAGTTACTTCTGAATTATAAAGTTTCCCAACATATGTTGAACATATATCTATAGTACCAAGTAGATGTCCTTTAGAAGTGGAAAATATTTGTACTGGGTGTGGATTTTTTTTGTGTTCCACTAATTTGTTGCCAGATTTGTAATGTAAATTCCCCTGTGCTGATAATACTCCGTTGATATAAATAGTCAATTGTAAGTAATCTTCAATAGGTAACTTCTTATCTTTGTTTCTCAAGGATATATTACTGATCTTTATGAACTCGCCAAAACTTTCATTGCCAGTGACTCCAATTATTTGCCAAATCCTTTTTTCACGTTGGTTTGTTCCTTGTGAGAATTTAATAGATTCATTATTAGGTGCACTGATCTCCACTGAATACAAATCACTAGCATGTTTATTCTTCTTCAACAGTAATTGACCCAATGAAATATACAATCTTTCGTTATTATCAGTAAATGGATCATAGAACATTGGTTTCACCATTGTAATTGCCAATTTGGAATGATGTTTAGAATATTTCGTCTTATTGGTTAACCCAAATGGTGCATGTTTAATCAATTTTACAGATACATTGATTTTTTGTACTGTAGGATTTACAGCAATTCCATTAACATTCCCAGAAATCAATTGATCTACTAAATCCCCCCAATTGAAATGGATTTTAGATGATTTTTTGGTTTCAAAAGGTGCTCCAAATAATTGAATCTTGAAATCATATTGAAAATTTGATTTGTTTCTACTAAACACTTGTGAAATATCAATTATTCCAGCTGCTAGACCCTTTTTGATATATTTCAAATTTGAAAATGTTTTCCTTCGTAGCAGACTTATTTCTTCAAACAATTCAAGTACCATGTAAATATTGTTACCTTGTAAATAATCTTCTGGTAAGTTTCTGAATAAAGCAGAGCTAATATTTTGCACTTTTTGTAAATCTTCAATTGATTTCATTTTGATAACAAACGATTCAGTCAATCTTCTATGTTCTGTTCTTAAATATATATGACCGAAAACACCATGTAAACCAGTTGATGCAGTAGATGTGTCCCCAAACACTTTTGTTAAATTCACCAAAAGATGGTTGTTTTTGTATTCTCTAAAATCGCATGCTGGTGACATCATATTGGATTCATCAAAATTATCAGTCAATTTAGCAGTGGTTATTGAAAGTTCTTCTTGGTTCGATGCTATTATAGGTGGCATTGAATTACTTAAATTTAGTAATTCTCCGGTAGATTTATCTCGTGCTAATGCATAGTCATATTTATCAGCAATGGTCAGCCATATTCCTTCTTCTTTGTAAATCCTTAATTCATGAGATGATAATATTTTGGGTACAACATTCAACAGTTTTGTAATTGTTTCATGTAAATAAGGGGAATCATCTTCTCCTAATAAATTATGAATATCTATCATGTAATCATCATATAATCTAATGTACAAATCTCTGAGTTCAGAAAAGATTTTTAACTCCCCACATGCATAAGAAATATAAACAAGTCCATTTAGTTCATTGAGTACGTATCTGATTTGGTTTCTAGTTGTAAGTTTCTGATTATCAATTGTCGGGAACTTCGGTCTATTTGGTTTATCTATTGTTTTTTCCAGGTTTATTCCATCTCCATTTTTGTTCATGTCAATTTCATCAATTACTTTTATGTATTTCATGGGAAAAACAACTGGCGATTCATCAACATTGTTGAGCCCAATTGATATTACTTCCATATCATTTCGAATGGTTGGTGGTATGACATATCCTCTGCCCCATTTCTCATTTTTTGTTTCAAATATGTACACTTGGTCTCCAGGATAAAGGTCCCTTAACGGTAATGTATTCACGTCATGCAGATTTTGAACTCTTTTCCGCGGCACAAATGGCTTAATTACCACTCCTTTCAAAAATGAGGAAGTAGGTGCCCAAGTCATCGTGTGTCGTTAATTTGGGGGGTAGTTGAATTGAAAATAAAAAGAAAGATGTCTAAAGAGCTAACAAAAAATAAAACAAAACAAAACAAAATAAAATATAAGAAAACCTCGATGAAGAAAAATACATGGTCCTACATATTTTTTGTAATTTCAATTTTGACTTGTTTTGATTTGTTGTTGTTGCAGATGCCCCAAAAGAGCAAAAATCAAAGAAACGAGGCTCCCTCTCTCTGTGTTAAGGCAAAATCTACGCTTTCAAGCAAAGGGGAAAAAAAATAGAAAAAGAAAAATAGAACGCTTTTTTGTTAGTTCATGTTTTACCAGATCAATTGTAGATCATGCATAGTCTTGCCAAACTTTTGTATTTCTCGCTGCCTCATTTCATGAATATACTACTTTTTTTTGCAGCTGTTGCATCTTGCGTTTCGCATTTTCAGTTGGTTCCTTTGTTTCACGAGATTTTTTAAGGTTCCAGACTCGCGTGTACAGGAAGCAGAAGAAGAATAATAATCCACCTTGCCTTGCCCTTGTTTTTTAGTTTCTCGAATCGAAGAATGAAATAAGCGGGCCATGTAATTAGACATTAATTATACTATTTATAACTTTCCATATGAAAATCTAATACCGTGTCTTTGATAATCAAAACAGAACAGTTAAAGTTGCTGGACCATTCTCGGAAAAAACTTCAAGCAGGTTCATGTATGTATGTATGTATGTGTATGTGTGTGTGGGTGTGTTTCGTAGGTTTGTTACATAATCTCAAGTTTCACCGTCACACTTACACCAACAACGACCAAAAAAAAAACATACAAAAACAAAATACATTCCAACTCTATACAAATTTAATCACACAAAATATCAATTAATAAAAAAAGGTCTTTAGACCACAAAGTATATATAACGTATAAAAAAATTCGGTACTTTTCAGGGTACAGTTCACAACCGGATACATTTTCCCAAAATGGTTAAACTATCTCTACCAACCATTACCAGGGTTTATCTTTCTTGAATAAGAGGAATTGTTTGTAATAGAACCGGTCCCTGTTCTAACTGAAGAACTACCTAAACCACCATAACCAGGTTGAATACTATTTGATCTGAATCCTGAACCATTGGATACTTTTCCCGATTTATTCAATGAGGAACCGTTGGAAGAAGTAGACGACAAATTACTTGGAGTTCTAGCCAATCTTGAACTTGTAAAAGAAGACACTGGACCAGGCATATTGGAAAGGGAATTATTAGAACTGGTATTCGCCAAAGAATTATTACGTTTATCATGGAATATTGAAACACGACTTGATGGAGTTTTTTGATTAGTAGAAGCTTCATCACCCAAATGTAATGTCAAAATTTCTTCTTTGAAATTTTTATTAAATAATTCTACCAATGCTTGATGTGATACTTTCATAGTTGGTGGAACCAAATCTCCATGTAAAACCAAACAACGATGTAAAATAATAGCAAGATCATTAAATGCATTACGCAACAAGTGAGTTTTTCTAATATTCTCGTCATTATTTTGATATCTGGCATCAGTGAAAAATGCACGATATTGACCAACACCACCATTAACTGGAGAATCAACAGTACCAGCCAATTGTCTTGACAAATCATTGAAAGGATTCGAATAGTTAGTTTTATCTTTGATAGCCACATTGATCATCGTTTCTAATTGAATCAAATCATCATTCTTTGTAGCAATTGTTCTAACAGCATTATCCAATGGTGACAATTTGACAGTATTGTAAGATTTGATAAAACTTCTATTCATCAACGTTGGGAATGATAACCAAGCTTCATAAGTAGTTTCTGCAGTCCATAAATCAAACACCGAAGTAGAACCAGGGAATTTTTTCAAACTAGTGAAAAATCTTAAATCTTTATTTCTAGCATATTGTCTAACACCAAGTGAAGTATTGAATAATTTATCAGAAAATTCATAAACTGGTTCCACTGCCTTGATATGCAAATATCTACCATTAGTTGATTTTTCTTTAAGAGATTTAGCTTCATCTTCATCAACAATAATTTTGGCACCAGGGAAAACTTTCAAAAATCTTTCATGGATAGAAGTAATGTGCTCGAATGGGAAACCTTGATAAATTTGTGATATATCTCTCATATATGGTGGGAATCCATTACCAATAGCTTCAACTCTAAAATATGTTGGAACCAATTTATCAGAAGATTCTAAATCCAAATATAATTGAGCCAATTTATTGTGAACATAGGCAAAACTCTTCAAATCATAAGTATGTTCATTATAAGAATCCAATAATTCATTGTAAGTATCAGCAGCTTTCTCAAGACTGTTCCCTCTAACAAAATTATTAGCAATCATCTTGAACAAAATCTCCTTTCTTTCAAATGCAGTTTGCTCTGGGAATTTAGGTCTAAAACTTGCTGGAACAATTAAATTATGATCCCACGGATAGGTACTTGCTAACAATTCTAAACTCAAAGCCGCTTGCACAAAATCATTATTGGAAACATATTGCTCGTACATACGATGAACAAAGGAATTGAAAAGTTCCGGCTTACCAGCATTTTTAATTTGAGCCATCAATTTAATTTCATGGAAAATTCTGTCTTCTTCAAATTCGGCACCAATAGGAACACTAACATAATAATTAAGGGTACCAAAAAAGTTGGAGAGACCTTCAATAAAATCGCAAATAATTTCAAATGCTTCATCTTCACGATCCAATCTAATTGTCACTTTCATTCTATCAATAAAATTATTTTGATCAAGTTTGGTTGGCTTATATGTATTCTTGTGATAAACTTCATGCAAACCTAACAAACATTGCTTTTCAACGTCAACAAGACCATCACTCAAAATATATTCAGCAATCATGATAGACCATAAAATTTTAACGGCAACACTTTGACATTCACTATCTCTTTGCAAACCAAGTAACATTAAATCTGGCAAAATACCATACTCATCATTAATAAATTCAACTTGATAACCTCCAAATTTCTTTAAGTTGAATCTGAGCATATCTTCTTCAGTTGCATCCCATGCCAAGGAATCCCAAGCTTCATTGATCAAAAATGCAGCACGCTTTCTAACATCATGAGTAATCTTTGCACAAGCACCTCTTGGAACATCCGACAAATGTTCCACTGAAACAGGTGGCAAAACAGCCAACTTGAACAAACTTCTAAGATAATTACCCCAAAGAACTCTATCAAACAATTCAGAATCTTCTAATGCTGGAAGTTGATTAATAATAACAATAGGTCTCACCAATTCAATAGCACACAAACACCCTTCAATAATGACTGCAAAAAGGGAATACCATTTGCCTTCTGGGAAATACTTTCCTAATCTCATATATCTAACCCCTGAAATCAAAGTAAGCATATCTTCGCTTTGGAAATTGGCTGCCAAATATTTTTCTGGTACAAAGAAATCATTTTCCATTGGATGATTCAAAATTTTACTATAACCTTCATTTCCAGCAGTAGCTTTACCCAATCTACCAACAAATGAAAAACAAGTGGCAATCTCAACCAATACTTCAACCATTGCTTCATCATTGACAATTGGATCAATAGAAAATTCGTTGAATGGATATGTGGTTGGAAACAATTGAGTGAATACACGTTTTGGCTTGAACGAACCATTACCTCTGGTAAACTTGTTGTATTTGATGAAAGTTCTTGCAATGGCAGGCAAAAATTTGGACAATGAGTAGCATATTTCAATGTCTGATTTTGATTCCAAAACTGAACCATCGTTCCACAAAATATTACAAACAGCATTAATAACACTACAAGATAATCTTGTGGCATCAACATCAGTGAGTCCCAAAAATACATCCATAGCCCACGTAACTGCTTTTGGAAGTAAAGCTTGTCTTGTTTCCTCATCCTTAACCAAATCAGTATTAAGCAATCTCAAAATCAACAACAATTTACTAATAATGATTTTATGATCTTTGGCCAAACAAACAGTAGTACCAGTTTCAACATTAAATTCATCAGCTCCCAAACCTTTAAGACCAATGGAATTAATACAATTGACAATAATTTTAACAAGTTTGGATTCATCCAAGTTAGCTTTGAATGCAAAGACGTAATCAATGATTTCCATGATAAGAACTTGATCATCAATAATATTTGGGGAATCCAATGTAAGGAGGTAGGCAATTGATTTGAATAAATTGTTCAATGTTCTCAAGTACAAATCACGCTCATTCGCTGAACTCATGGATAAAATAGACAACCTCAACAAAGTAGCAAGCACACGACAAACAGATCTTGAAACAGAATTCCAACTTGAACCAGCTCTGTTGAAAACTTCTTCAACTTTTGTTAACAAAAAGATACCAATTTGATTCAGACTCTTATATTTAGCCATGAAATTATCGAGAAGATGGAAGTATTGATCTTGCTTACCAAAGATGGTATCTAACAAATGAATAACTGCTTTGAAAGTATTGTCTTCAAGAATTTCAATACTTGGACCAGTATGACGACTAGAAATTCCAATAATTCCATACAAAGAACTTAACAATTCAGGGAAATATTTAACAAGTTGTCCAATATCTAATCTAGTAAATGATACCAATGAGTTTGAAAGTTCATCAATTCCCTTTTGTCCACCTTGGAAAAATCTTTCATATTGGAAAATATTATCAATAGAAACATCTGAATTATAAACTTTACCAACGTATTCAGTACTAAGTTCAATATGTGCCATTGGAATATTATGGTTGGTAGAAATAATTTCAATAGTGTGGGTTTTCTTCTTGTTAAATTCAACCAATCTGTTTCCTGATTTGTAAAGTAATCTACCTTCACCAGCCAATACACCATTTACATACAACGACAAAACAACGTAATCATCTTTAGGCAACTTTTTGGATGAGTTCTTCAAAGCAACACCGTTGATTTTAACAATTTCACCAACAGATTCTCCAGGATAAACCGAAATAAATTGCCAATATCTTTTTTCCTGTTGATTTGAAGCCTTTGCAAAAGTAATCAATTCATTATTAGGAGTACTGACTTCAAATGTCAATAAATCCTCTCTTGCAGTTGAGCCAAGCAAATTGACTTTTCCCATTTTCAAATAGATACGTTCATAATTTTCAGCCAATGGATCGAAAAAAATTGGTTTGATTCTTGAAATTGGAGCACCAGATGTTAATTGGTTTGCAGCATTTCCTTGGAACTGATGTTTGAATTCTTTAACAGTAATCACCAATTTTTCAGCTCTTGGATTAACGGCCACACCTTGACTAGAACCAGCAATAATTCTATCAACAACTTCACCCCAACCATTGTTGGTAACACCTCTAAGATCATCTACCATGTTCTTCTGTCCTTTCTTGTTCATGTATGATCCAAATAATTTAATTGAAAATTGATGTGCTTCTCCTGATGCAAGAGATCCTTCGCTTCTTGGGAAGATTCTAGTGATATCAGCCACACCAGCAGCAACACCTTTTTTCACTCGTTTAATTGTTGGGACATTTCCAGATGATTTAAGAGTTAAATCAACTTCTTCAGTTAAAACAGCCACAAGATAAACTCTGTTGTTGTCAATTTCACTAGCTGGAAGGTTTCTAAATAATGCTGCACTAATCTTTTCCACATGTACAAAGTCTTCAACGGAATTGGTGTGAACTGCAAATGCTTCAGTCAATCTCTTCTTGGAATTACGAATGTACATGTAAGCAATCATACCAGCAAAACCAGGTGGTTGGTACGCTGAAGAACCAGTGACAGATCTAAAATCAACAAGAATATGAGATGGGGGATCATGAGCAAACTTCTTGTTAGCTGGTGGTTTCAATGAGAAATTGTTATGATTTTTATGAACATTAATTGGATAGTTTGGAACTAAAGCACATAATTCATTACTCAATGCAATGTCGGATGGAGTTGCAGTATTCAATGATAAAATTTCACCACTTCCGGAATCTCTAGCCAAGATAGATTTATATGCAGAAATATCAGTATCGGCATTATCCAAATCGTAGGACTTAATACTTAATCTAGTTGCTCTTGAAGCCAATATTTTAGGAATTCTATTCAACAAGAACGTAGCAGTTTCCCTGGCAACTTGAGATTCTTCTTCAGTTAACAAATTATTGCTCAACTTGATTCTGATTTCGTACAAACTATAATAAATGGCAGTCAATTTTTCAAATAATCTAAATTCACTTTTAGAATAAACGGCAAAAATATGGGCGTTAAGCAATTCCAATGAATATTTAATTTCATCAAGAAGAGTTTCACGTAAATGGTCTCTCTTAGTTGGTCTTGGAGGGATTGTCTTTTTGATGATAGCTTCAGCTGCATCTCCATCTACTGCCTCTTTATGTGCCAATTCAGTGTCACGGATAGTTGGGATTTCACTTCCTTCGTCAATATTATTAAACTTCTTGCTGACTCTAATGTCTTCCGATGGCATTTCCTTCAAGATTTTGACATAACTTAATGGGACAACAACAATATGACTCTTCTCAACTAACAAGTCGTCCAAATTGTGGGATGATGCAACATAATCAGTTGGGAGTGGCTTTGTGATGGCATAAACTCTAGCCCACTTACTGTCTTTGACTTCAAAAATAAAGACTTGATCACCAGGATATAAGTTCTTAAAATTGTCATTATGTAAGTTTGGATGTTTATCATTGGGTAAAAATGGCTTGATAACCTTCCCCTTGATTAAAAAATCAGTTCTAATCCAAGTCATGGGTAGTTATGGGGAGGAACTTGGTTTGGTTGTAAAAAAATCAATCAGTAAAAAAAAATGAACAGATTTGAAAAGTAAGGAAAAAATTCAATTATATATTTTTTTTGGTGGGTTTTTTGTGAAGAAATGAAAAATATATGTAGATCTGGGAAATCAAAAAAACAAAAAAATCAGGCAAAATAAAATTGGGCGGGATTCGAGATCACCTATATGTGAAATTCTTATGAATGGATGTTGTTAAGAAAGAATAGGGAGAGTGGGGAGGTCGGGCGGCCAGCGAATAATAAAATGTTAAAATAAACTAAAAAGAAGGGTTTAACTAAAAATTCATTTTATTTTTTAACTTATTGTTCTATTTAGTGGTGGTGGTTATGTCTCACAAGGCTCGACTAATAATATTTATTGTGGAATAATAAATTATTCTTCGTTAAAATTCTCAATGATACACGCGTACTTGCTATTTGCGTTGACCACAATAACAATTTGATTGACGTTACAATACTACAGGCTAAAAAGTAAAAAGCTTTTTTTAGTGTAATAATATTAGCGCATTACGCCTAATATAATTTCCATGGTATTTTAACCAATACGGGTTAAAATTTTAAATGAAATTTTTCACTGTACTAATGTGTGTAAAAATAGGGAAAAATAATTATACTAACCCGGGATTTTGGTACTTGATCTACAATACATGCTGTCTCAACTGCATGATGATGATGATGATCTTTATCTAGATGATACCAACATGATACACGTCTATAACTTAGCGTCGCTTTGGTTGTGACAAGGCCTTCAATATAACGCGTGCGAGTGTTGAGGGAGGGTCTTCTAAGCGACATATATCCGCTCATCAATCAAACCCTTTAGTGACATCACATCACTTCCACAATCACAATACCCAAAAGAGAAAATAGATTATCGAATGAAATTTTGTATGCATTGTCCAAACATAAAATATTTATTCTATATGTACTCTATATTACGCAAGAAATGAAATCCATTTATGGATAACCTCCTTGAGATTTCTTTTATTATAACTTCTTCCACCATCCCAAATATATCTATCCATCTCTGTTCTACCTGAATCAAAATCTAATTTGTCTAAACTAGGAATTGTCGTACCTTTAACGAGCCTGTAACCAACGTACAACACTATAAATATCATTATTGCCCCATGACTAGAAAAGAAAAACATTGTGTCCCACTCATCCTTCAAAAACACGCTGAATCCCATTGCCACAAGTATTAGGAACGTGCCCACAGCTCCCGCGATTGCCGCATATGGCTGAAATGGTGATTTATAAGGGTATGACTTGTCATTTCTATCCAAAATATCCGGTCTTCTCTGTAAGCCATAATAAAACCGAATAAATGTGAGACACATGGTGAACCACACAAAAATACCCGATGATGAAATCAAACTTGTAAGATTTTCAAAAACAACAGCAGCCGATTCATTGACACACGTGAATGCTAACAACGCAAATGACCCTGAAAATAGGACAGCATTATAAGGGACTCCAAATCGATTGCAATATGAGAGACACCTTGGTGCCTTCCCTTGTAAAGCCAAAGAGTATACCGTTCTTGAACTCACATATAGCTGCGCATTTCCACAACTTACAGCAAAATAGACCAAAACTCCGTTCGCAACTGAAGCGAAGTTACACAAATTTGCACTTTGAAGTGCCACTATCCATGGACTTTGAGCACCACTACCATATCCAGCTATAGTTTTCCTTCTAGTACCACAATGTGCACCACCAGCTAGAATCACTGCTGGGTTCGTCGAGAATTCTGGGGATATGGCCCCTTTTCTACCCAGATGATATCGCAACATCCTCGGATCGCCCGCGTAAACATTAAGTGATACCAAAAACGCAGACAAGACGTAAAATATGATGACTCTCCAAAAAACTCTTCTCGTTGCTGATGGTAATGCCTTTCTTGGATTCTTTGCTTCACAAGCGGCAATACAGACAATCTCCGAACCAGTGTACGCGTAACAGACAACAAACATCGCTGTTAATAAAGCCATAAATCGCCCTTTGTCCCCACCAATTCCTTCGCTTGGTGGACTTGTGCCAGTGTCATGTAGATTAAACGAGGGTCTGAACAAACCGAATATAATGTTTTGTGCAAAATCTGATTTCAGATAGTCCCAATACTTGAAGCCAAGCACTTTAGTGTTAGGAAATCCACCTCTATTTAACGTTATCATCACTATCATCATTAAAAAAACCCAAATCACTTTGACAAAAGTTGATATGTATTCCAACTCTCCAAACACTCGAATGTGGATCAAATTACTCGCCATAATTAAAATGAAGAATAACGAAACGAAACCAGCAGAGGCACCGGGATCAACCCCTATCTTCAAATTAGGATAGTATGATAGCATTATAACACCGGCAACTATTTCACCAGCAATCCCAAAGGAAAAACTACAAAAATATAGCCACCCTGCCGCAAATCCAAATGCATCGTCAATGAAACGAGCAGAAAGTCCAGAAACTCCATCAACAACGGAAACAAAAGTGACCATTTCACAAAATGACATAATGGTACACATAACTAAGAGTCCAACAATACCGAATGCCAACACCGCACCAAGCCCACCTGCGATAGTAAGTACTTTTGCTGTGTTTAAAAATAATCCAACTCCAATCGTCCCACCTACTGAAATCATTTGTAAATGTCGAACTGAGAGCAGACGCTCTAGAAACTGTCGATCATCTTTATCCGATTCTACATCCGATGGTGAAAAATTTAGATCGCTTATATTGGAAGCAAAAGATGTGCTTGGGGCCTTTTTCCAGTCCCTCAATTGTAAAGTTGCTCTTCTTTTAGTTCTTTGTTCAGTTCTTTGTTCAGTTTCATCATCTGCGTCACCGTAATAATTTCCAGCTAGATCTTCTTCGTTGAGTACCTTTAAAAGATTTTGTTGCCCAAGTTCACCTCTGTCTTTTGGTAGTTTCTCTTGTAATTTTTGATAAATTTTGTCATTGAGGGAAGTTTCTTTAACAAATTTATTAAAATCATCTAGTTGTGATAAATGGAAAATGGAAGATTCTCGAGAATTCATGACTTGCAACGGGATTTCTTGATCATTTTTCATAGTTTCAATAATACGACTTGATTTATCCATTTTATTCTTAGATTTTTTGTATTTTTCGTATAGTCGTAAATATGAAAATCTTCCAGTGGTTTCTATTTCATTATTCACTAGACCAGTGGCGATGTTATTAATTATCGTACTTTCAAGGGAAATACTGTCTGGTGCAGGTATGAACTTCGATGATGTCGGTGATATAGTATAGTGCCGGCTATTCAACGGCAGAATGTCAGATAAATCCACCACATCCATGTGGTAGTTTTCAAAGTTTTGTTGTCGTGCAAATACGTTTCGAATGTGATCTACTGATTCTGAACCCAAATCAGAGTTAGATTCGAATGATGACAGTTCTTCGTCTACTTCTTCATAGTTAGCATTTCTGTTAGTGTTATTTCCAAGACTTGGAAAAAGCCCATTGTTAATTATTGATGAGGAAGTGGAATCAGTGTCGGATCCAAAACTATTGGGCATATTTGTTCAAATCAAAGGTATGTAGGGAAAGTCTGAATGGATGATATCGAATAAATAAAAAGTGTTGAATTTTTCGAAGCAATAGAATTGGCAATAAAACATGAACATAAGGATTGTCTGTACCTCTGCAGGTGAATTGATCATGCAACGAGATAACAAGGTGCTGGCCCAATTTAGATCCCCACAAAAAAAAAAGGGAGGAAATACATATACGAGCAGTACAATCATCCATCTAATCAACCAATGTGTGCATCTAACAAAAAGATACTCTTTAGATCTTTATCTTTGATACTTTTTACAATAAAATAGAAAAAAGAATCTATTGTGCAAAAAAAAAAGGTTTTGGTTTCAAAGCCAAGAAGTTAAAGTTTATAACAATAAATGTAAAAAGCCGTACATGATTATTTTTTTTCAGTGATCAACTAGAAGTAACACAAGCCATGTTGTATCTAATCAAGACGTCTTGGTTCTACGAATCGTTTAGATTTTCTAATTTTACATGCGTAAGAGGGAGAGTATAAGCAGGGGTTCTTGGGTACAGTAATGGTACCGAGTTCATTTTTCTACGAGCAGAGTTGGCTGCAAGTAGTTGTATATACCTGGAAGGGGCAACATAGAGTACGACCAAACCCTATAAAATAGCATGGAGTTAATCTCATTTGGTGCCATGCATACAGGCGACCAGAAGAATGAAAATCGACCAATTCCATTTTATATATCTCATAATAAATAAAATATTTAAGAAAAACGTACTCTATACTATGCAAGAAATGAAATCCATTTGTGTAAAACCTCCTTAAAGTTCCTTTTGTTATAACTTCTCCCCCCATCCCAAATGTACCTATCCATCTCTGTTCTGCCTGAATCAAAATCCAATTTGTCTAAACTAGGAATGGTTGTGCCTTTGACGAGCCTATAGCCAACATATAATACAACAAATATCATTATTGCTCCATGATTTGAAAAGAAAAACATAGTGTCCCATTCACCTTTCAAAAACACACTAAATCCCATCGCAACAAGTATTAAAAACGTCCCCATAGCACCCGCAATTGCCGCATATGGCTGAAATGGTGATTTATAAGGGTATGATTTATCGTTTCGATCCAAAATATCCGGTCTTCGCTGCAACCCGTAATAAAACCTAACAAATGCAAGGCACATTGTAAACCACGCAAAGATACACGCTGAAGCAATCAAACTCGAGAGATTTTCAAAAACAACCGTTGCCGATTCATTGACACAAGTGAATGCCAGCAATGCGATTGACCCGGCAAATAACACCGCATTATAGGGAACACCAAATCGATTACAATAGGTGAGAAATTTCGGAGCCTTCCCCTGTAATGCTAACGAATATGCTGTTCTTGAACTGACATATAACTGTGCATTTCCACAACTGACAGCAAAATAAACCATGAATCCATTTGCAACCGAAGCAAACTCACACAAACTCGCACTTTGAAGGGCTACTATCCACGGGCTCTGGGCACCACTTGCAAATCCTCCTATAATTTTTCCGCTAGAACCACAATGTTCGCCACCAACTAGGATCACTGCTGGATTGGTTGAGAACTCTGGCGATATAATTCCTCTTTTGCCCAGATGGTAACGCAACATCCTTGGATCGCCCGCGTAAACATTAAGTGATACTAAAAACGCCGACAAGACGTAAAATATAATGACTCTCCAGAAGACCCTTCTCGTTGCTGATGGTAATGCCTTTCTTGGATTCTTTGCTTCACACGCTGCTATACAAACAATTTCTGAACCAGTGTACGCGTAAGAGACAACAAACATCGCTGTTAACAAAGACATGAACCTTCCTTTGTCACCACCGATTCCTTCGCTTGGTGGACTTGTTCCAGTATCATGTAGATTAAATGAGGGTCTAAATAACCCAAAGATGATATTTTGTGCAAAATCGGATTTCAGATGATCCCAATATTTAAACCCAACAGGTGTACTGTTACGAAATCCACCTCTATTCAACGTGATCATCACTACCATCATTGTAAATGTCCAAACTACTTTGATAAAACTTGATATATACTCCAACTCTCCAAAAAACCGAATGTGTATCAAGTTACTTGCTATAATCAAACTCAAAAACAATGCAACAAACCCCGCGGTGGAGCTAGTATTGGTTCCAATTTTTAGATATGAGTGATATGATAACATTATCACTCCTGCCACCACTTCACCGGCTACTCCAAAAGAAAAGCAAAAAAAATACAACCAGCCGGCAGCAAATCCAAAGGCATCGTCAATGAAACGTGAAGATAATCCAGAAACTCCGTCAACGACGGAAACAAAAGTAACCATTTCACTGAACGACATAATCGTGCACATGACCAAGAGTCCGACAAGACTGAATGCCAACACTGCTCCAAAACCCCCTGCTATTGTGATCACTTTCGCTGAGTTTAAAAATAATCCCACACCTATCGTTCCACCAATGGAAATCATTTGTAAATGTCGAACGGAGAGCTTCCTCTCCAAAAACTGTCGGTCATCTTTATCTGATTCCAAATCAGAGTTCGCAAAATTTAGATCACTTATGTCTGATGCAAAAGATGTTTTTGGACCCTTTTTCCACTCCTTCAAATGCAAAGTTTTTCTTCTTTTTGTTCTTTCTTCATTTTCAATTTCTGGTTCAGCATAAAAATTCCCAGCCAAGTCTTCTTCATTGACTACTTTCAACATATCTCGTTGCAAAGGTTCATTATTGTCTTGCGGTAGTTTTTCTTGCAACTTCTGATGAATTCTATCATTTAGAGAACTCTCCTTGACAAATCTATTAAAATCATCGAGTTGCGATAAATGGAAAATCGAAGATTCTCGAGAATTCATGACTTGCAACGGAATTTCTTGATCATTTTTCATAGTTTCCAAAATTCGACGTGATTTATTGGTGATATTCTTTGATTTTTTGTATTGTTCGTATAGTCGTACGTACTTAAATCTGCTGGTCTCTTCGTTATTCGCTAGGCTGGTTTCGATATTATCGATGATTGAACTGTCGAGCGAGATAGTGTCTTGTGTCAGATTGGCTCGTAATGATGTTTCTGATACGGAACCTTGTCGACTATTTAATGGCAGAATGTCGGATAAATCTACCTCGGCCAAATGATAATTGTTATTGAAGTTTTGTTGATGTGATAAGAATGCATTTCGAATATGATCAATTGATTCCAAATCAGGATTTGATTTTAAGGACGGCAGTTCAGATTCTACTGCTATCAGGTTGATATTATTATTTTTACTATTACCAAGACTTGGGAAAAGGCCATTATTAATGATTGATGAACAACTGGAATCAGTATCTGACCCAGAGCTATTGGACATATTTTTTTTTTCAAGTCAACGATTGTAAGGGGAAATTATACGTCACTAATATTAGATGAATTATAAATGATGAATGAAAAGATATTGAATATTTGGGATTAATAATGCTAGTAGCAAAACTTCAACATAGTGATAATTTATTCGTATGTCTGGATGATGAATTTATCTTGATGTAACAAGAGACCGACATACTGCCATATTTTCAAAACCCCTCACAAAGAGGCTGATGTGTATGCAAACCCGCGCCATCAATAATTCATATAGTCAATCAGCCCCACCACTCTAACTAATGGTAATAATTATCTTCAACGTTTTCTACACTATAATTATTAACTAATACAAAGTTAAAAACCTATTCTAAAAAAAGAATATCAATAGGAAGCCACACACTTAAAATTCGCAACAATAAGCTTAAAAAGTCAACAAAGAAAGAAGTTTTACCTTATATACAGACGAGAATATACGAGCTCTTTTTTTCTAAGCCAAACAATTTGGGAATCTTGCTAAACGAATTGGTCCTGACTTAATGTACCGATCTGGCCGCAACTACCTGTGTTTGACCAGATGCCACCGAAAACTTAAGAACAGCTCTCCTGAGACTACCGTGACAACAAGAGACATGTTACTCCCATTTTAAGTCGTGAAGATACAGGACTACACAGTAGATCAATGACCTGATATGTATTATCCATACATAAAATATTTAATAAAAACGTACTCTATACTACGCAAGAAATGAAATCCATTTGTATATAACCTCCTTAAAGTTCCTTTTGTTATAACTTCTTCCCCCATCCCAAATATATCTATCCATCTCTGTCCTACCAGAATCAAAATCTAATTTGTCCAAACTGGGTATTGTTGTACCTTTCACAACTCTATAACCAACGTACAATACTACAAATACCATTATCGACCCATAACTTGAGAAGAAAAACATCGTGTCCCATTCATCCTTCAAAAATACACTAAATCCCATGGCAACTAGTATTATGAACGTTCCCACAGCTCCCACGATTGCAGAATACGGCTGAAATGGTGATTTGTAAGGATATGATTTATCATTTCTATCCAAAATATCTGGTCTTCTCTTTAAGCCATAATAAAATCTAATGAATGTGAGACACATTGTAAACCAAACAAAAATACCCGATGATGCAATTAAACTTGTAAGATTTTCAAAAACAACTGTTGCAGACTCACTAACACAGGTAAACGATAATAATGCCATTAATCCGGCAAGTAACACCGCGTTATAAGGGACACCAAATCGATTACAGTACGTGAGACATTTGGGGGCTTTCCCTTGCAATGCCAAAGAATATACGGTTCTTGAACTAACATATAATTGTGCATTCCCACAACTGACAGCAAAATAAACTAAAAATGCATTTGCTACTGATGCAAAATGACATAAACTCGCACTTTGAAGTGCCACTATCCAAGGACTTTGGGCACCACTACCGAACCCGGCAATTACTTTGCTGTCAGAAGCACAATGAGCCCCACCTGCTTGAATCACCGCTGGGTTGGTGGAGAATTCAGAAGCATCGATCCCTGTATCACCCAGCAAATATCGTAACAATCTTGGATCTCCTGCATAAACATTCAATGATACCAAAAATGCAGACAAGACATAAAATATGAGAATTCTCCAAAAAACTCTTCTTGTTGCTGATGGTAAAGATTTTCTGGGGTTTTTAGCTTCACAAGCAGCTATACAGACAATTTCAGTCCCACTATACGCGTAACAAACAACTAAAACTGCTGTTAGCACTGACAAGAAACGGCCCGCACCTCCACCTACTCCTTCTGTTGGTGGACTCGTACCGTTGTCGTAAAGATTAAACGATGGTCTAAATAACCCAAAGATGATATTTTCTGAAAAATCTGATTTCAGATAATCCCAATATTTGAATCCAATAGGTTTTGTGTTAGGAAATCCACCTCTATTCAATATGATCATAACTATGATCATTAAAAGTGTCCAACATACTTTGACAATACTTGATATATACTCCAATTCTCCAAACACTCGAATATGAATCAAATTACTTGCCAAAATTAAAATTATGAACAATGCCACAAATCCAGCGGTGGATGCACCATTAGTTGCTGTTTCTAGCGACGGGTAATACGACAACATTATGACACCAGCAACTACTTCACCGGCCACACCAAAGGAGAAACTGAAAAAATACAACCATCCAGAAGCAAAACCAAAGGCATCGTCAATAAAACGCGAAGATAGTCCAGAGACCCCATCGATAACAGAAACAAATGTGACCATTTCGCAGAACGACATAATCGTGCACAAGACTAATACCCCCACAATAACAAATGCCAACATTGCACCAAATCCACCTGCTATGGTGATTGCCTTTCCTGAGTTTAAAAATAATCCCACGCCAATAGTACCACCAAATGAAATCATTTGTAAATGTCGAACAGAAAGTTGACGTTGCAAAAATCGTCGATGGTCGTTATGGGATTCCAAATCTGATGGTGGATAATTAAGTTCACTTATATTTGATTGTGATGCAATAGACGGGTTTCGATTATTTTTCCAGTCTTTTAATTGTATCGGCTTTCTTCTTTTCATGTTATCTCTGGTTTCATCTTCTGCCCCAGCATAGAAATTTTCTGCCAAGTCTTGTTCATCCATCACATTCAAAGCATTCTGTTGCCACAGTTCACTTTTGTCTCTCGGTAGGCTTTCTTGTAGTTTGTGATAGATCCTGTCATTAAGTGAAGTTTCTTGAACAAACTTACTAAAATCATCAAGTTGGGATAACTGGAAAACAGACGATTCACGAGAATTCATAGTTTGCAAGGGAATTTCTTCACTGTTCTTCATGGATTCCAAAATCTTTTTTGACTTAGCCCTTTTAATCTTTGACTGTTTCCATTTTTCATATAGTCGTAAATATTTAAACCTACCTGTCTCCTCATTATTCGCTAGACTAGTTCCGATGTTGTCAATAATTGAACTATCAAGGGAAATAATGTCCGGTGTTGGAATTGACCGTGATGCCGTTGGTGAAGTAGAATATTTAGGAGTATCTACCGGCAGAAGGTCAGATAAATCCATTTCTTCTGTATCATAGATATTTTTCAAGTTTCGTTGTTTTGATATAAACGTGCTTCGAATATGATTTACCGATTCTGATCCGGAATCGGAGTCGCTATTAGACAATGATTTGTCGTTCTCCACTTCTATATTGTCAAACTTCTTGTTGTAATTGTTCTTTCCGAGACTCGGAAAAAGACCGTTGTTAATGATCGACGAAGAACCGGAATCAGTATCTGACCCAGAACTATTTGTCATGTTCTAGGTGGATTAATTTTCCAAAACAACAGTTAGCAAAAAAATTCAGAAAGTATTAAAATAATGAATTAAATGTCTTGTGAATGTTTGGAAGTATTATTAGTAGTGTGAGCCAGTGGAACATGAACTATATGTACTATTGTTTGTATAGGGTGCATATTGAAATTCTGCGACCACAGAACGAGATATCTTCCCAAAAAAAAAAGCAATAATTAGTAATAGAAGTTTGGAAAGAGAAATAGAAGCTACGCTTGTACAATCCGGAATTAATCTATCCGGTCATCTATCTAAACGAAGATCTTGTTTTTTCAATACCTTTTACATAATTACTTTGAACTAGTATGAAACTAATACAACCTAAGAACGTAAAAAATATTAAAAAAAAGAATTTGCGTCAGAAGCCAAAATAAAAGTACAGTGGCAACGACACTATGTAGAAAGACTGTGAGCAAGCCCACTTTAATAAATCAATCTACCCAATATCCAAAAACTTATAATTGTAACAATAAATGTAAAAAGTCATCAATGATGACATTTCAGCTGTTACACTGAAAAGAACAGATACTACACTGGATCTAAGCCAAAAGGCAAAGAGATTTGGTTTTCAGAATAAGGGAGATCAGGGGACGGGCTAGTATTTATAGTAAAATTTCGGGCGTGTACTTTGGCTAAAATGTAAAAAAAATTTTCTCGATGCCATACACGCCCTCATTGAAAATTTAATTCCGCTTATGCTTCGCGACGCGATGCGTCTTTCAGTACCAACCTGTTTGCTGGAAGCTGCAATTGTAAGAGGAGGAATGCTCTAGATATGCCAATAGTTGCGAAATTCGATTGTGTTTGAAATAATATATCAACTAATTTGGAAATTGCAAGGAGAACCAATAGGTTTTGCACAATTGTAGAAACTTTTAGTGGCAAATGCTAGTAAAGGGACCTCTTTGAATGTGATGCTTTCGTATACTATTCCTTTCTACAACTTTCTTTCTTTTCCAGTTTTTATATTCAGGTGTGCGTTTCATTCTAGAATCTTCTTATAACACGGATTTCTTACTGGCAGTAAGCCAAAAGAGGAAAAGGCCGCATGGGTTTGCCATTGAAATATATTTTAACACACAAAACATGAAAAATTTTTTGTGTGCGCGTATACTATAAAATAAAGTGCAACCCTCTCGCTGCTCATCTCCTACGCTTTTTTTTTTCACCCACTTTTCCTTCAATAGTTTAATTATTCAAAGACAATCATTAAAATGAGATTCAGACCAAGTTATAGAAGAAGATATGACTCAAAAGGATTTAGATCTGCTAGATCTGCACGCAGTCAACCAAGTTATAGATCCCAACAGCCACAGAATGCCTCAACTGCTGGTAGAGGAGGTTACAGAAGATACTATCATCAACAACCTTCAAGAGCTGTGTACGTTGAAGAACCAGATAGCGAAGTTGAACCAAGTGAAGAAGATGAGGAAATCAGTGAAGATGACAGAGAAGTCTACTATGAAGACGAACCTGAGGCTTATTATGATGACGAACAAGAAGGTTACTACGATGAAGAAGGAGAACCACTTGTATACTATGACGACGAAGAGTCAACTGAAGATGAATTGCCAATTTATTTTGAAAACGATGCTGGCTCAGATGCTGATGATATGGAAATTGCTTATGTTGATTCTGATGGTAATGAATATATTGTTGACAATGAAGAATTGGCCGAATCTATCTTGGCAGAATTGGAAAATAATGGAAGAGTTCACGATTTGAATGATGAAATTGTTGCTTATTACGATCATGAAGGTGAATCCAGCAGCACTGAATTAAGCAGTGACAGTGATTCTGACTCTAGCTCCTCCAGCGATTCTGATTCAAGTGATTCCAGTTCTAGCGAATCTTCAAGTGACTCTGATTCAAGTGATTCTAGTTCAAGCGATTCTGATTCAGACTCCGAAGAAGATAGAGTAGTTTACTTTGTCAATCCTAATGCTGATGACATGGAAGAAAGCTCCAGTGAATCTGATTTAGACACAGAAGAAGAACAAGAAATCAAGGATCAATTATTGTTGGAATATATCAGACAAGAATTTGAAGATGAATTGAACAGTGCTGATGAAATTTGCTCTGAAGATGAAAGCTCTGAATTAGGATCTGAACCAGAATACTTTGAAATCGATAGTGAAGAAGATGTTACCTCTGATGAAGAGGGTGTTACCATTTACAAAAGACTTACTTTACCAGAAACTAACGAAGATGAAGATGATATTAGTGAAGATTCTGAAAGTGAAGAAGATGACCAATTTCAATTGATTGCAGAAGATAGTGATGATGAATTCAAAGTTATTGATTTGACTGATGATTTAAGAAATAGTCTGGACTATAAATTGGAGGAACTTGACTCAAACACTTACAAATTGAATGTTAGATTCCCATCATTAGAAAAAGAAGAATTAAAAATTGATTTTTTAAAAAATGAAAACGAGTTGGTCATTAAAGGAAAATTGAATTTAAATGATGCTGATATCGATGAAGAAGTTTCCGACGTTGATGATGAAGAAGAAGAAGAAGAAGACAACGAATGCGATTGTGATTGTGAAGAAGACAATGAATGTGAAGAAGATTGCGAAGCATGTAGTGCCGATGAGTCGTTTCTTCAAGAAATTAAAGAAAACCTAGACATTAATCGTGCGAAGTTGGCCATTCTTCGTGATTCAGTAGCAGAAGAAGACGACGAACAATCATCTGAGGAAGATCAAGATTTTGACGGTTTTGAAGAAGAAGAAGAGGAATTATCTGAAGACGAAGACGAAGAAGATGATGAAGAAGAAGAAGAAGAAGGTTTGGAATATAGTGGAGATCTCAAAAGTCTTCTTAAACAAGTGAAACAGCAAGAATTAAAGAAGAAAGCTGATGATCAAAAAAGAGCTGCTCAACTTGCTGCTGACTTAGAAGCTGAAGATATTGACTATGATGAAGAAGCCGATGAAGATTATGAAACAGAAGAAATAATAGATATCATTGACTTGGACGACAACAACAATGAATCTGATGTCTCTGAAGAAAGCTCAAGTGAAGAAGATGAAGAACTTATTGAAGATGCCGAGGAATTGGCTAAACAATACAGAGATGATTTAGTTCATTTTGAAAAACACTTTCAGTTTGATAAAGTGATTAAATTCAATGAAATTCAAGCAAGATTTGTTGATGATGATGAATTAGAATTGATAATTCCTTGCGAAGGTTCTATTGAGGATGATGGTAATCGTGTTGCCATTGCCATTCAAGATTTTCAAGAAGATGAAAGCAGTAGCACTGACGAGATCCTTCTTTAATAATTTTAATATGTAGATTTTAGTTTGATTTTTTTTTTTAGAATAATATTTTTAAAATAGTAATATTAATATAATGAAAGTTTTGGTAAGAAATATTTTTTCGTTTTTCAATTTTTTTTGCAACCCAGCTTCACATACAATCTGGCAACCATCAACTAATGTTTTCCCGTAACAAGAGTGAGGTTAATCCACAAGCCAAAATTCTGTTGGCTAATGAATTGAAAGGATTACCAGTAACCAGTTTAGGACTTTCCGCAGGATCTCGATATTTTAATGGATTGGATTCATCAAAAGAAGTTTACACCACTTGGGATTTATTTGTGGTTCATGTATCAAGAGTCATTTTGAATTTCACTATATTTACATATATGCGCTTATTATCTGTTCATTCGTTCATAGTTAATACTTGGGAATTGATTCAAATTGTTTGGTTTGATTTGAGATATAGATTGGCTACAAATACTGGAGATCCAGCAAAGCATTTTTACCAAAAAGTTATAGACCAAACAATCTTTTATTGGGAAACCTTTGTTTTTATCCCTGGAATCGTTTGGAAAGCGTTTACACCTAGAACAGGAACTCCAGTAGGAGTAACTAAATGTGCTGAATATATCCCCAAATTTAATACCCCAAAATCAATTGCTTTAATTTTGCACGTTAACTTACCGGGATTACCCCCACCCCCTGAAATCCCAAGACCGTATTTGGATGCTGATAGAACAATAAAAATTCCTGAGAAGAAGGAAGTTCAATATGTAATTGCAATGAGAAATGAGTATTTTACACAATGCAAGTCCCATATTGCAGCTGAACGGGTTCGATTATTGCGAGAGATTGGTCGTTTTATAACTTGGTGTTGTTTAGTGCCTTCTTTAGTTGAAGTCACAGTACATGAACAACTGGGAACTTGCTGGGATGGTGATAGTAGTTTTATTGATTCAGTGAAGAATTCTATTTTGGTGGAGTTGGTAGCCATGGCAAATACTTGTGATCCTGAAGGATTGAGACAATTCAAAAACAATTTGCCGCAAATTGAATTATTGGATAAGTACTCGAAGACAACTTATGTTGTCAATGAAGCAGGTATGGACTTGGCCAATAATGATCCCAATACTACAGTTGAAGATATTTTAAGTGCTTATGAAGATCCCAGGAAATTGGTGGTGACATTATGTGACCAAAGAGTCAAAAGAGTCAACTGTGAAACTATCCTTGCCAAACTTGCTAAAAATAATTTTGATCCCAATGATCCAGTTTTCAATGAAGAATTTCCTACCACTCCAGATCTTATTGTCGCACCTTCTAGTCACGGGCATTATTATAGCAAATTAGGTGATTTCGTTTGTGTTGATCCAGATACTGAAACCCATGTGAAATCAATTATTTATTTTTCACATCTTAAATTTGGGTTCCCTATGTTTTCAAGATCATTGTATCATTATGCTTTAGAGTTTAAGTTTAAGCTCACTGAAGAAGAAACTTATCATCAAGAACAACTTACTGCCCATACCCTTCCACCGACTAATGAAATGTCTAATATTGTGAAAAAACTCAGTAGCTCTACATTAAAGCAAAATGCTATTTCAACAAGAATATCTCGAGTTCCAAGTCCACATTCATTGATGAGTAATAGCTTGAGATAAAATAAAATAATCTTGATATTATCTATGATATTGCTATGATATCTTATTTTGTTCCCTTATATTGCTCGCTCGCTAAGTGTTGTAGTTTTTTGTTAATTGTCAGAACGGGCCAAACATCTTTTTTTTTTTTGTAGCTAGGTGTATCTTGTTAATAAGCAACTATCAAGAAATTTATAAATCATTATTACCACATTTTCGTATTTCGTCGTTCTACAAAAATAAACATCTACTCAGTGATATACAGGGTTAATTTGTTGATTATATGATAAGACACAGCTTGTTAAAAACCGGGAACATACATAATGTATTCTCACCACATATACTTGTACAACAGGTAACCAGAAGAATCATAGAATCAAGACCATTCCATCGGTCAAACATACGTAATCTATCAACTAGCAAGCTACGATTCCAAATTTCTGCATCAAGCTCAAATAAAAAAGAGAATCCATCTACATCCACATCACCATCAAAATCCGAAAACAAACAACAAACCTCAACAAAGAACAACAATAAAATAGATCAAGCATTAGAAGAAGATTTAAATCATGATTCCCTACTGATTTCAGAAAGGGTATTACCTGAAGGAGTTAGCAAAGAAGATTTCCTAACGGATATATTTGGGAATTTAGACCCATATATCAATACATACATCATATATAAACAATTACGAGAATCTGGATTTACATCTGAACAATCTGATCAAATAATATCATTATTAGTACATCAATTAAATTCCAAATTAAGTAAATTATCATCAGTTTATGCACAAAATTTTGAATTAGAAAATGAACAATATTTATTTGAAAGTGCTCAACAAGAAATTCGAGTTGATATTACAAGATCTCAAGATCAACATATTAATGAATTGATTGCATTAATTAATATTTTAGAACGTGATTTTAATATTATAAATGATGAATTAAATAATGATTATTTAAAATTAAAAAATAATGGAGCAGTTGCAATTAATGAAAATAAATCTGAAAATACTTTAAAATCTAAAAAATTATTTTTACGTATACAAGAAGCAAATCATAAAATTACAACTGAATTAAATTCTGATATTAAATCTGAAATTGAAAGTTTAAGATGGTATTTATCAAGATGGGGTTTAATTACTTTATTGATTTCTTTATTCCTGGGTTTAATTATATTTTATAGTACTAAACGTAGAAATGTTACTAAAGAAGCTAAAAAGGAATTTGCTCCTTTAGTAATTCGTGAACCTAGTGAATATGAAGATGATGATTATCATACTGAATTAGATAGAGGATCAGTTTAAAGTTTTATAAGAAATTAAATGTATATATATATATATAATATATATAACAGAACTATCTTTTTCTTAATGTTTAAAACAAATCAAAATTGCTCTAATTTTTTTTTTGCTTTTTCGCAATTGTTTGCTTCTTCCTTTTTCAACAAGATCCAATATATTAACATGCAAGAGGTGAATGAAACTTGCAAGCCCCAAGCATGTGCTATACAGAACTGTTTAACTAAGAATGGGTATAATGAATCAAAATGTTCTCAATATATCGATGAATTATATAAATGTTGTAAAGAATTTTATGAAAATGAAGGACCTGAAGCAACTAGTGTATGTTGTCCGAAATTCAAATTGTTACAATTGAAATTAAAACAACGGTCTTTAGGTGAGATAGATGCCAAACTTCTAGAACCTAAACGAGGTTAAAACATTGAATAAATAATCTTTTCTAATGTTGCAAATAAAAATAAAACTACAAATACACAATACAATATTTCATAATGGAGAAAACCTCCCCTGCCTGATTTTTTTTTAAAAAATTATATAATATGTACATGGGATTGGATATTTCTATTAAACCTTAAATCTTAATACCAATATGGATACTAGCTACACCAAAAGTCAAGTTTTCATACCCTGGTTCCGGGACGTAGAACCCAGCTTTTTCAATCATCCCTTTGAATTCTTCTTGTTTAGGAAACTTTCTAATACTCTCCACTAAATATTGATAAGAATCTCTATCATTAGCAATCAATTGACCCATTAATGGTAATAATGAGAAAGAATAAGCTTGATAAGCATAATCCAAAACTGGATTTTCAACTTGTGAAAATTCTAAACATGCAAAAATCCCACCTGGTTTTAAAACTCGATATGCAGTATTTAAACCAGCTTGTATATTTGTGAAATTTCTTATCCCAAAAGCAATGGTATATACATCTTTAGAATTATCCGGGATAGCATCCATTGTTTCACCATTTTGAACCAAAAATTTAATCCTATCAGTATTGCCCCATTTTGTTTTAACACTTCTTAATTCTCCTTCTTTTAACATATCTGGATTAATATCAGAAATAGTCATGTTACTAACAGTATCACCAAACTTCTTTTCAGCATGTTCTAATAATCCAAATGCAATATCTCCTGTCCCACCAGCAACATCCAAAAATTCTAATGGTTGAGTTGATCCTGGTCTCATACCAGCATCCAATTGTTCAATGAAATGATGTTTCCATAATCTATGAACACCCATTGACATAACATCATTCATGACATCATAATTGGATGCAACGGATGAAAATACTCCACCGACGAGTTTTTCCTTGTCGGTTTTATTCACTGTTTTGAATCCAAAATGAGTGGTCTCATCTGTTGTTGGTGGTGGTGGTGGAGGTGGAGGAGTGGATGATGATTTTTTGGCAGTTGCCAATGATCTTGTAAGAGGAAACAAATTCCTTTGTATAGTTCTACCAACTGATCCTTTAATTGAAGGTTGAATCATTTGTTATTTAAGTGTCAATTGGTGGTTGTATTTTGAAAAAGTTATAGGGCAAGTCGAAAATTTTTTGGGCGTGGTTTGGGAAAAAATTCCTCGCTCCTGGTGGAACGGGTAAATAATAGATTCGAATTTGTATACGATGAGGAGTACCTTCTCAACCACGAATTCTACAATTCTACAAAAACATAACATCTAAAATAGATATATATACATCTAGGCATATATATATATTACACTTTTGAACGCAGTCTATACATTAATATTTTTTTTTTCAACTAAACAAATCAATATCTAGATAAAAAAAAAATTGGTGTGTGGGAAAATAAAATATCTCATTTAAGCTTGAACAATTCTAACAGTGTTAGAGTGACCAGAACCTCTGGTCCAACCTTGGACAGTAACAATTGAGTCACCTTTAGAAATGATACCTAATTCAACGGCTTCGGAAACAGCCCATCTTAATCTATTTTCAACATCTTCTTGCCAATTTTCAGTGGTTGGTTTAGTGTAAACAAATGGATAAACACCTCTATACAAATGGGAGAATTTGGCAGCTCTTTCATTTCTGGTGACCATCAAGATTGGGACATCTGGTTTATATTTAGAAACTAATCTTGCTGAAAGACCAGAAGTTGATAAAACAACAATTGCTTTAGCGTCTTGTTCATAAGATGCAGAAACAGCAGCAACGGCACAAGTTTCTGAAGTGGCAGTTGGTTTTTTAGCACAAGCTCTTAATTCATTGAATAATTGTGGGTAAGCAATGGCTTTTTCAGCAATAAGACAAGTATTATGCATCATAGAAACAGCTTCAACTGGGTAGTCACCTTTAGCGGTTTCACCAGACAACATAACACAATCAGCACCATCCAAAATAGCATTACCAACATCAGAAACTTCAGCTCTGGTTGGTCTTGGGTTAAAAGTCATAGATTCCAACATTTGAGTAGCACAAATGACTGGTTTAGCAGCCAAGTTACATTTGGCAATCAATTGTTTTTGAACAACGAAAACTTGTGGAGCTGGAATTTCAATACCTAAATCACCTCTAGCAACCATAACACCATCGGTGACTTCTAAAATTTCATCAAAGTTATTGACACCTTGTTGATTTTCAATCTTGGCAATGATTTGAATATCTTTACCTTCTTCACCCAAAACTTTTCTAATGTGTAAGATATCATCAGCTGTTCTAATAAAAGAAGCAAAAATCATATGGACTCTATTTTTAACACCAAATTGGATATCAGAAATATCTTTTTCGGATAATGGAGGTAAATCGACATCAGTACCTGGCAAGTTAACACCTTTGTGTGAAGAAATCTTACCGGCATTGACGGATTTGACTTTCAAAGTTTGGTCATCATCAATTGAAATGACTTCAAATGATAAAACACCATCATCGATATAGATGATTTTACCTGGAGCAATTACTTTGGTGATGTTTTTGTAATCAATGTACATGATGTTGTCATCAGATTTGGTCTTGTAAGCATCATCGGTGGTGAAGATCATGTCGTGACCTGGAGGAATTGGGAAATCCTTGTTGTCGACGGTGGTACCGGTTCTAATTTCTGGACCTTTAGTGTCCAAAGCAATGGCCAATGGTCTACCTTTGTAGACTTTTTCGGATTCTCTAGCATTGTCAATGACAGATTGATGGTATTCATAAGAACCGTGAGAGAAGTTCATTCTAACGACATTCAAACCGGCTTTTCTCAATCTGACCAAGACATCGACGTGGTTAGTTTTAGGACCGATGGTACCGATGATAGAAGATCTTCTCAAGTATTTGGAAGGGACGGTTTCAAGGTTCAAGTTGGACAACCAAGATAAGGATGAGTGAGACATATTGTAAGTAAGTTAATTGTAAGAGACAATTGGGGGGAGTAGGAATTGATAAGGGAATTGAAGCAGCAGGAATTTCAGTGAGAGAGAGAAAAAGATACCAAGGGCTATTTATATATTAATAAAATATAATAAAATAAATTGGGATGGAAGAAGAGAAAAAATTATTTGTCTCCTTTGGCTTTGTGCACTCCGCGAGCCAATGTCTGCCGAAATCAATCTTCTCTTACTTAATCAACCCACGAGACTCACCACCGACTAAACGAAAACTAACAATAAAAATTTTTCAGCCAAATGGAAATCCATCACCTGTTGTGTTCTGAACAAACAATAGTTCTATTACATCATATTATCATTGTTTTGATCTCTATATACTATTCATCCCCTCATCATATGCGTCAATCTCAGACACCACCACTACACCTTATTTTTACCAACTTTTAATCTCATGATGTGTATCAAGAAACATAGACCGTGAAACACCACTCACGTGTCTAATTTTTTCTTTCCTTTCGACACTTTGTAAACACATTCGGATCGATTATTGCCATTTCCAAAATTTGTAAATGTTACAAATAAAAAGCCATATACCAAACAACTGATCTTCTCGTGAATACTTACTGTTCGGTAAGGTTCAAGTCTCATGTTTGAAGAGTTTCTTGTAAGTTTGAAGAAAAGGGGCACCACCCATTAGTAAACTTATTGTAAGGAGAGACCGCGCTTGCAACGTTTTCGGAACTGGAAACTTCCGAGTGTGCCACTAATAATATAAAATATGATTGACACAAAATACAAATAATATTATCAGTCTCGTTCCTCTACTTACACTTAGTAGTTGCAAAATGAATACAGTTATTCCCAAGAGAACCCTATAAAGGCTCCAGAAAGAAATAAAAAGGAATTAAAGTGACTATTGTTTGTTTTTGCGAACAAGTCAGGGGAATTCGTATAGTGTGATAACTTGCATAAAGAAAATGCTGCGCATATATACAGGGGACATACAATTTTCCAAAAAATACTCTGCCAAAAACTAGTCATTTGGGAAATTGAGGAAACAGAGAGACACATTGTGATTGATCATCAAGCATTTAATAATCTAAATCTTCCCACGCAAACACCCCCAATCCGGCTTTATCACCGGGTTTTTAATGTGGGATTGTATCGGCAGGAGTGTGTCGTTAAAAAGTATGTATGCTAATAACTACATAATAAAGACATCAACACTAATATGTACACACAGAAGTGATTCCTATATACAAGTGAACTAACCCAACAGAACCAACTCTAACAGCCAACGGATGGATTTATACCAAACCCTAATGACACAGTCCAGTACAATCACTTTGGCCGTCCTCGTTCCTATATTCTGGGTGTGTTTTACCATAGTTTTGAATTAATAACCTTCTGATGGTATAGCTAACACTAGGTCCACCAAGTGCAGTCATTGTGAAATCAATTCCAAGTAACAAAACTGGCATGTTTAAGAAACTCAAAACAAGTCTATCGTATTTGTGCATTTTCTAGAATAACCACTTTGTAAAGTAATAATAAGATAATCTGATTGGTAGATTACTTGTGTTTTTAAACAGATTCCAAAAATTAAAGAGGGAAGATGGGGGAATACCATCTTATTTATAGATAAATTATTTCCAAAACTCATGGGGGTGGGTGGGTTTAGAAGAAATGTCGCCTGGTTAAAAAAGGTTGTTTTGCAACCCCAAGTTTTTAAAAGTCGCTTTAGAAAAAAAAATCAATATTCGCTTCGTTAGGCGATAACTGAATTTTGATGGTGCGACCCTTGTACTACCACCACCAACTCCATGGCGAACCTTATTTTTTTGCGGGGCCGGTTATATTTTGGGAACTCTGCTCCGAAAACACTGTATTCTTGATTCAATCAATCGTAGCCTATCACCAATGAAGAACTACCTCATGGTGATATCGACTCCGATTTGGCCCCCATGGCAAATTGGTAAAAGTAAATTTTGGTATCACAAATAAATGTCGCCCTGCACGACATTTATCAAGCGGGATTGAAAAAAAAAAAATACTAAGGGTGGAAATCAAACTAAGAAAATATTTCCCTCCCTCTCTCTCTCCCACGGAAACAATCATCATCATATATGCCTTGCTGCTCACTACATACCAATTGTTGTAACCCGGGCCAATTCCTTCAAATATCGTATCATCATATAGACCACACCATCACTTAAAAAAACTTTGAAATCATATGGTATTACCGATAATAGTTGGATTAGGAGCGACTGTAATTGCTCTCACTACCAAAGCCACCATTGCTGCATATAGACAATATCTTCATTTGACACCTATGATGATAGCAACATTAAATAATATCAAATTAATAAATTTAGAGACATCTATGTCAATGAATAAATCGGATCCAAGATATGAACATTATAAATATTTACGATCGAAATACCCAAACAGACCATTTCTTGATCCAATGACTGAACAAGAAGCTTTATTGATTCTTGGGATTGAAGGTGATGATATTTTGAATCTTAATAAAATGATGATTCGTGATCGATATCGAAAATTGATGATTTTGAATCATCCGGATAAAAATGGTAGTCAGTATATTAGTCAGCGAATAAATGAGGCTAAAGACGTGCTTGATAAAAGTTATATGGTTAATAAATGATTCGTCATGTCATGTCATTGGGTGGGGGAGAATAAGAAACAAGGGGTATTGGTGGTTTACCTGATGGTATACCACATGAACAATAACAGCATTGCATAGCATAGTATAGTATAGCACAGGGCAACAGAACATATTACTGTAAATATTCAAATATAGTTTAATTTAATATCATGATAGAGTTTCAAATAAAGGATTATACTTTTTGAAGGGTTTACTCTAATATTACAATTCCTCTATGGCTAAATCATGTTCTATGTATAGATTGACCCCTTTTTTTATGAAAGTTTAAAGCTTTCTTCTACAAGACAATAATGATTGTTTTTTTTTTTACCCCAGAAGGGGGTATGTATATTTTTTTTTATATTTTTATGAATTTTTTTTTTTATATATAATAGAAGTTGAAAGTTATAAAAAGAATTTTTTTTTTTTTTTAATAGTAATAAGTAACGAAACCAGACCGAATGAAAGAAGGACTCTGACTTGTTGATGATGTCCAAAAATTGACCAAAGAATCAGCAGCAGTTAGCAGCAGCAGCAGCAGCCATCTTACATGATAGTACAAGATGAACTAACGAAACCTCTGTTGGTACTACGGATAGCATTATCTTTAGAAGCAGCTTGGGTTTTTTTAGCAGAAGCGTTAATGTTGTTAGTTTGTTGTTGTTGAGCAGCCATTGTTAATTGAGTTTGAAAGTGTTTGTTGTTTGTTGTTTATTGATGAGAGATATGAAAATAGTTTATGGGAATATTGTCTGTATTTATATGTTTTTTTTTTGAATTGAGATGGTTTTTAACATATTCTCATACATGTTGTGTATTAGATTTAGTTCCATCGATGGGTTTGGTTTGTAGCTTCCATATTGTATCACAAGTTTTTGTAGTAGTTAGTAGTTGATGTTTGATATTGCTGCAAAAAGGCTTCTTTTCTCTTTTCTCTTTTCTCGCCTGAGTTAAAAATTTTAGATTGTTTGGAATTGTATGGTGCGCCTTATTAAATTATTACCGAATCCGTCATTGACTATGGGGGAAAAAGCACACTCACATCACGGGGCTGCAAACCATCCAAAACCAAACCCACTTTTTGCATCACATTATAGGTGTAGAATACAACATGTTATTCACTGGACTAGCTGATATTTCCTTTTCTAGGTTCTACAATCAAGTTTCAAATTACTTTTTTGGAACTTATTTATTTATGCATTATCTATTTTATCATATAAAACATTATTCTTGATTATTAATTTATTTATTTATTTATTTATTTATTTAATGTCCATTCCCATTAATGGTTATCGAACCATTAATTAAATCCTCTTCATTGATTATTTCAGGTTGATTTTGCGTTTGTTGTTGTTCCTGTTTCGCTTTTTCTTTTCCACCTTCAAAGTTTTCTCTTACTCGTAAGTAATGTTGTAACTCTTCTGCTGAAACAGATGGTATCAAATCATTTTGAGCCTTGATGAAATCCTCCATTTTGACCAAAACAGTTGTATCAACTTCAGTGGCAATATTATCAAACCACCATCTAGTATTCACTTTTTCTTTACCTTGTGTAATCAAATCCAAATTAAATTGTTTGATTTTTTCATCTACTTCATTAGCTACTCTAGTCATTGCATTCAACATTGAATCAGAACACAAGGCATAAAAATCAGCTCCTGTGAAAGTAAATGAACAATTTTCAGCAACTTTTTCTAAATTAACATCATCATCTAATTTGAATTTTCTAGTTAATGCTTCTAAAATTTTAGTTTGTTTTTCATCAGTATCTGAAATACCCAAATATAACATCTTATCAAATCTACCTGGTCTTAATAATGCTTCATCCAATAAATCAGGTCTATTTGTAGCACCAACAACGAAAACCCCATCTCCTCCACCATCTGCACCTCCACCACCACTCATACCATCTAATTCTGCTAATAATTGAGATACAATTCTATCCATAACTCCACCAGAATCACCTTGATTACCTCTCTTGGGAGCAACAGAATCCAATTCATCAAAGAAAATAACACAAGGTTTAGCATCACGAGCTCTTTGGAAAACTCTACGAACATTAGCTTCAGATTCTCCAATATACATATTTAATAATTCAGGACCTTTAACTGAAAAAAAATTAAGTGAAAAATTTGTAGCTATTGCCTTGGCTAATAAAGTTTTACCAGTACCTGGAGGACCATAAAATAAAATCCCACTTCTTTTTTTCAATCCATTATTAAATAATTCAGGATGTTTTAATGGCATATCTATAGTATCTAAAATTTCATCCTTTACAAGATCTAATCCTCCAATATCTTCCCATTTAACATTAGGTATACGTGGAGCTCCAATTGAATCACTAAATTGATTACGTGCTTCATTGATTGCAGAATTGAAATCTTCAGGGGTCCAATTTATAATTCCTCCATTACCTATATCAATTATATTTTCAATTGAATTTTTAGAATCTTTAGATAATTTATTTAATCTTTTAATTGCTAATTTTTTAGATTTTTTAATTATTGAAATTAAATCTCTTGGAGTTAATCCAGCTGATTGTAATGCTAAAGTTTTATAATTTATATCTTTCCTAATTATAAAAGGATATGAATTAATATCTTTATTATTATAATTATTAATGGGAATTTTTTTATTCATTTTTTCATTCTTAATTAAATATTTGAAAATTTCTAATCTTTCATTTTCACTAGGTACTGTAAATTCAATTGTAAATTTTATAATTGATTTTAAATTATCATTTAATTTATCATAATCATTACAACTCATAACAATGATTAAATTTGAATAATTCTTTAAATATTCATGTAATGTTTGAATGATTTTTAATGATAATGATGTGAAAACACTTGAATTTTGATCATTTTCATCTGTTTTAGGACATAAATTTTCAATATGTTTAAGATATATAACATGAAATGAAGAAGTACTAGGAACATTAGCTATTAATTTATCGATTTTCCCACTTAAAAGTCCAATAGTTTTCAATTCTTGTCCAGGGTTAACTAAATCAAAACAATCCAATTCAATCAAATTCAATCCCATTTCAATACATGAACTTCTAACAAGGGTTGTTTTCCCAATTCCTCTACTCATAGAAGTCAATAAAATCGATGTTTTCAAATTAATTTTTGATGAAAGACAAGTAGATAATGTTTTTTTGAATTCTTGTGCATATTTGAAATTGAAATCATCATATTTGAAAATAGGAGGTAATTGTAAATATTGATACCATTTAAAAAATGAATTTTCAGGTAATCTAATACTTTCAACTCCTGAAGAAACCAACATTGTTTTTGTTGGATCAATAAGGAATTGTTCTGTTCCAATATCATTTATTCCTTTCACTTCAGTAATCTTGAACCAAGCAACTGCATCTGGATTACCAATTGGAATCACATCAATTGCATCTGAACCTCCTCCTCCTGTTCCTCCCATGTCGTCATTTTCATTATTATTATTAGTATTACCACCTTCTTCATTTAAATTATCAAACATAGTCTTTGATAAAACCGTATCAATAACAACAGGGAAAAAATCACCTCTTTTAACACATTTCAATTGATCACTTAAAGTTGTTTTCAAACTGGAGAAGAAATTACGTTGATATGATTTATCCATTGTGATTTGTGAACTTACCCTTGAAATAGTTACTGATTCAGCAATTGGGATAATTGTTGATAAACTATCTTTTTGAATACCAATAATAGATTCAAATTCAATTTTAGAATCAGCTTGTAATTTCAAATTTATTAATAAAATAGGTGACATATAAATAGTTCCAATTGCGAAAGTATTTTGAGGTTCAGTAAATGTAAAAATTCTAACAATTATTGATTCTGATCCAGTTTTAAGTTTAACTAAATCTCCATTGAAAATAGGAAAACCTAATTTAATAAAATCAAAATTATTAATAAATACAAATAATTCAACATCATCTTTTTTCCAATTTAAAGGTAAATCATCAATAATATTGAATTTTTCAGGTAATGGACCCACATTAAATTTAATTGATTTTTCAATTTTCATCAATTGTTCAAATTGTAAACTAGAAGATAAATAACTAGACAAATCAAATTCGTCATCATTATTATTAAATTCGATATCTTCTTGTTCATCTTCAAAATCAACATCTTCTTCTTCTTCTTCTTGATCATCTTTCTTACCACCATCTTCACTTTGATTAATCAATGCAATATTAGTATTATACTCAACTCTTCCTTGTGTCAATGGTTCACATAAATTGATTTTCCCATTTATCAATCTTATACAATCACCTTCATTAACAACGTTTCCATTATCGACTAAAAATTGCGTCATGAATTTTTGTTTAATACCAGATTGTGATTTATCATATAATAAATTATAAATTTCATTAGGGATAGATACGAAAATTTGTGATAATTCAGGTATATCTTCATATTTAATTGATTTAATTATAGCTTCATTTAAAGTTAATGAATCATTATCAAATTTAATTAAATTTGAATTATTTATAAATATAATTGTTTCTTGTAATCTATGATTGACTTGATTAATTTTCATAATTTTAAACTTATTGAAATAATCAGGTGCTCCCAATAATTTAACCAAGATGTATTTATTAGAAGGAGAAGAAGAAGAATTATCAATGTCTACTTCTTCATTAGGAAATATCTTGATGAATAAATCTTCCGAGATATCTAACGTATCATATTGATTGATCGAAGGGTCGTTGATTATGGATACATTGGCCACTGTAGATATGGATTCAAACTTGGCCGAAGAAGAAGAAGCTTCAGACATTGCAACAGATGGCATAGTAGTATGTGATATATGTATGTGGAAAGGAAATCAACGATTATAAACAAGAAGAAGAAACCAGCCTGACGTTGATGAAAATGAAAATGAAAATGAAAAATTAGGAGGTGGGGGAAGAAAAGAAAAGAAAAAATTGTGTGAGCCGACCACCGAGTGTGAAAATTAGATTCCGCTGGATAAAAATTAATTATGTGGGGAAGAGCTACCAGATTGCATTGCACATACAAAGACCACCAAATGAATAATCCACAATATAAGGGAAGGAATATTACATATCAATACAGGTCTTACCGTTGTTATAAGTTGAGGTACAATAGCTATTCAATGAATCATCTATTTCAAACAGTGCATCTTCGGTAGACTTCAAAACGGTCCCTAAGACAGAGTAATTGTAGCTCCAAATCAGACGGTTCTTTATTCTCAATATATTAATACATATCTATTTATTAAATTGGCCAGTTCTTAACTTGAAGTAGCATCAACACTGTGTATTGGGCATACTTCTTCATCTCGGTATTAGCCCTAATTATCAAACAAATTTCAATTTACCCGACAACAATCTTTCGCATCATCAACTATGACAACAACCAAAAAGGAAAAAAAAAACTCTTCTTCTTCTTGAAAAATTTTCTTACAACAAACCAAGATCAATAACAATATCATTTCAATTAAAGAGTATGTTTTAAGAAAAACCGGATCAAATCTTTCAATTTATCACACATGTTTTTAATGTTTGAAAAAAGAAAAAAAATGATGATAATTTTTAATATTTTGTACCCATTAATTGGAACAAGGGAAAGACGGTGAGTCTTTTCGTTGAATTAATTACCGTTTTGGTATGTTAATTTGACTTTATTTGTAATGATTTGGTATATTTAATTTGTCATAGTTACACTGATTTTTTACTTTTTCTACATTATTAATACAAGTTTTTTTGATTTTGAAAATTTTGAAAAATAAAGAAACATAGGATGATTATTTACTAACCTTTATTTTTTTGATATTAGATTGTTTGTTATAATTGTTTGAAGAGAGATGTTCGTTAACTAAAACGCTTGGTGTTCTACGAGTTGTTTATATAATCAAGCAGGATAAGGAATGGCTTTGTTGATTAACAAATCACTTTTAGTACTGTCAGTATCCCGTTTTTGAGATATCAGCTTTGCAAATATTTTTAGATTTTCGCAAAGACTCCAGGAATATAAAGAGACTAACCAGAGTGGCCTGAATTGATTCAACAAACGAAGAACGAATGTTTCTTTGTTATCAATTTCATCTCTTTGGTTAGGATATATTCTGGCTTTTTTGCCGAGATTTTGCAAATCAGTTATTTTCAAAACTAACTACAGGCATGTATGTTTCATTTACATTTAACTTTTTTTGATGTGATCTGTATCTCTTCAGCTAGGTATTTGAAATGGTGTCGAGAAGGGTATAAATTGCATCAAAGAAGTTGAGTGTATATAATGACTAAAAGCGTTTAAGTAGTATTTGATGAATTTACGGTATATGTTGATAAAAGCTCAAGATTACTAAACTCTTGTAAAAATATATAATCAATATAAAGTAACCCCACTAATTCCTTCATTTCCTTTTCTCCTACATCTTCACATACTTGATTTCTAAATAATTCGTTGTTTTTAGATCATTACATATGTTTCATCATAATATACAAACAAAACACACATCTTCAATTTCACTTACTTTTTTGGATTTCTGTATTATACAAAACTATGTGATATTAAAAACACCCCTATATTAAAAATGACATGACAATAAGATTAAAACTATTTATTTATCAATTTATCAAATTTATTCGTCATCTTCAACAACAACAGTTTGTAAACCTTTAGTAGTAGGAACAATTACAGGTTCAACATAAGCAAATAATTTTTCTTTAGCATCTTCTTCATCATTTCTTTTTCTTGAAATTCTTAATCTCATTCTATATTCAACACCTTGAACACCTCTTTTCCAAATTGCAACATTTAATTTTGGATCTAATCTAACATCAGTTGTACCCATGTGTAAAGTGGCAAATTTCTTGATTTCTTTAACAGCTTTTGGAGCTCTCTTTTTGAAATTAACACCGTGCAACTATAAAAAATTTTAAATGTTAGTATTTATTGTTCCCTGTATGGTTTTTTGTTTTTGTTCAGTTTTTACGTTTTTAAAGGAGGGCTGGGAGTATAGGGTGGGTTGAAGAGTTATTTCCCCGTAAGTTCTTGTGTTGTAATGAATTTATGAATCCTTGTGATGTTGGACAATTTCAAGTCATCTAGTATGATTACCCCATTGGAAGTTCACTAATTTTGAAGATGTCAAATTCTTCTATATTTTCATATCTCTTTGATCTCTAAAACATATTCATTCAACATTTTATTAAAATATCAATATCTTTCTTTAAATTATCTCATCTTAATTCATTATATCCTCTTTTAAATCTCCATAATCCATTTCTCTCTCTATCTCTTCTTCGTCTTCTCCTCATTCCCTCTTTAAAACAAAACACTGACGGGTGGGTGGTGGTAGTGGTATAGTAATAAACATACTCTTTTGTGCAAGTTGATAGTGTATTCTCTAGTAACAACGTCTTGTAAAGCCATTTTTGGATGTTTATTAAATTGATCGTAGATGTTAAAGTATTCCAAAAGACCTTTTGAAAAATTTTTTTTTTTCTTTCTTTTCTTCAGTTTGGTAACTTTCTCGCACACCTAACTGAAAACTGTGTGCGCCAAAAAGCGAGAAACCCGCACTAACAAATTGTTCACATACATTTTTTTTCAGTTGGTTTTGTGTTCACTTAGTTGTCCCCCATAGTTAAGGTATAGTGAGAGTATGGGAGAGAAAATATTCATTACTATAGGCGTGTATATAAAATTCGCACGTGCAAGAAATACAGTTTAGGGTTATAGCCCAATCAATAATTTTGATTGCAAAAAAAAAAAAGGAATTTTGTTTATTCTAGTCCGTATACTTTATTAATATATTTACACCATTGTTGATTTAACAAATCACTGCATTTACTAACTAATTCTTCATCAGATAATGTCAGTATATCAACCTCCTCATCCTCTTTATAATTACTTTTAAATTCTAATCCATTTTCTTCATCCGTTTCTATCAATTTAAAATTAAACGTATTTGTTAAATCCCAAATCCCCAACATTGAACATATAATTCTCCCAGTAATTTCTTCATTTATAATCAATTCTGCCAATTCATCAATTGAATCTAATTTGAATTTCTTTGATTTCACTGATTTTTTTGAACAACTTAATGTTGATGATATGTTTTGTAATGTATAAATTAATGAATTTTTACTTGTTTGATTAATTACATTATCCCATATGCTAATAAATTTTTCATCTTTAATAATTATATTTATACCTCCTGATCCTGATCCTCCACTTTCACGTTTTTGATAAATCATTAAATGAATAATTAAATTAATTAAATTCAAATTTGAATAATAATCAGATTTTAAATCTTTTTCAATTTGCAATTCTTGAATTTCTTCAATTAAATTATTTAAAAAATTAATTAAACTTAAATGATTCTTAGTTAATGTTAATATAACAATATTATCAAAACTTAAATTTTGTAAATTTTTAGAAATCAATTGAATATCTCCTCCATCAACATTATCACTATCATCACTATTATTTTGATGATTTCTTTTCAATCGTATTTGATATATCAATTTATATAATTCATTAACTAGATTCAAATTAGGGAAATTTTTCAATCTTAATAAAAGTATCAATAATTTAAATTCAATAATCAATTGATTATTCTTAGGCAATGGATATATTGGATTACTACCAATACTATTGGTATTTGTTGTGGGATTTTCTTGTAAATATAAAGTATTATTCAAATTAATCAGTTCTTTCTTTGCATAATCTAATTGATTACTAAATAAATGACAAGTCAATCTAATTTGCCATAATTTCAATGAGGTGGATATATTATTCCCATTTGATTTTAATAAATAATATGTCTTGTTAATTATTGAATCATAAGGTAATGTATAAGTAGATGTTGTTGTGTTATTGTTGGTTATATCATTGTATAGGTCTTGAATCGTTATTGGTCCCGATGTTTGTTCTGTTGGTAATCTTAGAAATAATGAATCTTTACTTAGGTATTGCGTCATTGGGAATTATATTAAGGGTTTAGTCTGATCTGGTGTTTAGTGTTTGGTGTTCATTTTTTTTTGTTTTGATCTCTTGATTATAAATGCGTGGAGAAGACACAATCAAACAAAAAATATCAAAAACTATTCTCTTTTATCATCATCAACCATAATATCCTGATAAATAATGCCACTGCATACAGAATTACTACATCAAGCCAAAATTAATCAAATAAATGATTTAAAAAATTCTTCAATTTATTCAAAACAATTAATTCAAATAATACAATCATTAATTAAATCAAATTCAATTCCAGAATCATCAAATTTAATTGATAAAATAACAACTATTCATCAATTAAATAATGAAATTAATAAACAATTAAATCATGATATTTCTTATAATTTTAATGAATTGATTCAATATAAATCAAAATTAAATCATTTAATTAATGATTGTAATCATATAATTAATGAAATTGATAATTTACAAAAAAGAAGTGAATTAATAGATCAAGATTTACGAATATTAGAACATACATTAAAATTAATTAAAAAATGATATATATATTTATATAGTAATGATGATTATGATTATGATGCTCCCCCCTCCTCCTCCTCCTAACCTAGCCAGGTAAGTAAATTCAAGCAACAACTCCCTTTCTTCATAACAACGTGAATTTCTTATATTATAATATTATTAAAAAAAAAAAAGTGACAATTTTAATAAAAATTGTTTATGCAAACCAAAAATAGCAAAAATGGAAAAAACCAAACAAATTATAGTAATAATGAAATAAAAAAGTATTTATATTATATGCAAAAAATGAAATGTGAAATGTGAAATTTTTTTTTGGTTTAAGCCAACCCTCTAGCTGCTCTATCCCATTTCTCTTCAGCTATCCAACCAGCATTGATTATTTTGATTAAATCTTGTAAATTGAGATGCTTGTCACTCTTGAGGGTTTTATTCTTATCAATTAAATTAGTATAAATCTTAACATATGAATCTTTTGGAATATGTGATATTGAAGTTTCTTTTATTCTAATTTTTGTTCTTTCTGGATCAGGACAATTTAACCATTTATTACGACGATATTCCCATAAAGTAGTTCCAATATTAGATTGTGAAAATAAAGTGGATTTGGAATCAGTATCGGTACTATTCTTATTATTGACCCAATTTTGAAATTCTTTACGAAGTTCAATAACATCAATATCACTATAGACAATTTCTTTGGCAGTAGATTCACCATCACCTTCTTCTTCTTCATCATCTTCTAGTGCCCCTCCTTCATCATCCTCATCTTCACTCAATTCAAATTCATCACCATTTGGTAGAAATGAGTCTAAAAGTGGTTGTTGCAGTTGTTGTTGACGTATGACATCTTGTAAAGTGTAATGGATTCTATTTGTTGGTGTTGTTGCTGATGCAGTTGTAGTAGTTGTGGCTATTACAGTTGCAGTTGTGGCGGTTGTATTATTAATGTTGGAATAAAAATTATTCGTTTCTGTAGATGATGATTTCATATCATTGTTGTTGTTGTTGTTGTTATTATTATTCTTTTTTTGATAAACAGCAGCCATGACATCTAAAGATTTATATTTGTTATAATCATGTAAAAATTTTTCTTCAGTTGAATTATAAAGTTTATTATTATGCGACTTCATTAAAATATCAAAATTACTACTATTTTCAAAATCAAATGAATCAATGAACAAGTCGTCAATAATATCATCAGTAGTTAACACGTCGTCAGATATTGATTTTAATTTCAATACAAATGAATTCCATTCGTTTGAAATTTTACGGAAAAAACCTGGTATTCCTCCTCCACTAGTTGTAGTAGTTGTAGTAGTAGAAGACAGTTGTTGCTTTATCTTTTGTTTCTTCTTCTTCTTGGCAGGTGTGGTTGTTGTTAAAGTAGATGATGAAGTGATTGGAGAACTAGTTGATTTCAAGTGTGGTGTTGATTTTGCTTTGCGTAGTAGTTGTTTCCTTGATTTTGTTGTAAAATTTGTGTTGTTAATACTATGAACTTCACTAGCCATGAATGATAATCGGGGGGATGTATAAAAGGATAGAAAATGGGGATAATAAACGGCGATAGTGAGAATAAGATTATGGTATGATGAATGAAGAATACCCACTATCTTATCTCTTGTTAGACGGATGTAATAATAGAATATAAAAGAAAAGAAAAGTGAAATGAAGAAGATATTCTAAGAAGGTACAACAAGTAAGAAGATATTTTTTTTGTTGGGGTTCAGAGCTTATAGTTATATAACTAAGATAACTAGTTAGTCCGCCCAGCACCAGCAGGAATAGCAATGACAAGGGAAGGGAAGCCAAGGGAAATTAAGGAAGGAAGGGAAAAAAAAAAAAGAAATTCCTGTATATACAAACATACTCTTCTGTTAGTGGCTGATTGTGATTGTGAATAGTCTTACCGGTGTTGTTGGTCACTAAAGAACAAAACTACAAACAGTTAACCTTAATATGGGTGGTGTGATTAATATATTGAAGAAATGAAGAGTGGTCTATTGTATTGTATAGTTTGTTTCCAGAACAATAATAAGATAATGGTAAAAGCAAAAAAAAGAAATCACCTAACTGCTGCTGATGATGGCTTTTGTTTTCTTTTCTTTTCTTTTGTTTCTTCTTTATTATCTACTGGCTGGCTGGCGGGCAGCGGACTTCGTTTTTTATTTTTTTCTGCTTCGTATCATACGGCGGTACGAAGAATCCCGCCCACTGAGCCCGTACCGTACCGTACCACGTCTCCACACCGCAACCGCAACCGCAACCACAACCACTACAACCCATTTGATAGGTCCCCTCCCTCAAATTACCTGCCTGGATTGCTCTCAGTTTTAGTTTTAGTTGTCTTGTGAGCACAAACAAACTTGGTGTAACCCGCTAAATTTCACTCCTCTAAAATAATAAATGCTATCTCCGACTACTCTCTATGACAACAACCAACTTGCAGAGTGATCCAAAGGTTGCTCTCACTCATTGATGATTAACTGATAGTTGTCCCTTCAAAATTCGTTGGAGGGGGATTGTAAAAAGTGTTGGGCTTAAATACGACGCTCTATTCCCGCATTCCGTATTCCCTCCTCTTCGGAAATGTACAATAAACATGATCACTCATAAACATTCCTGACTTCATTTCTTATTTGGAACAAACTTTTCCACAAAGGTTGCAATCATAGATTTAACAATAAGTGATGAATAGACAATTGTACGCATACGACGTATTTTTATTTCCTATTTCGGATAAATTTCGTTCTCATTTACACACAATTCATGTTCTTCATCTTTTATAGAATAAACTTTAAATATCGAGAACCGAATATTTGTAAGAAGTATAAATCTTTCATAGGCAATACAGTCTTTTTTAAAATATGCATCTACAACATTTAAGCAAAGCAGACTTGGTCACTTTTGACTACCAATACCAAAACGGTCTTTGCGCTACCAACTGTTTATCTGTAAATTATTAGCAACGGCTCCTTTAGTTTAGTATTTCGTTGTTCTGGACGGGGTCTAGAAGTTAAAGATGCTCGATATTATCTAAAAAGGGGTGACATTAGAATTGATTCGAAGGCTGAGCAAAACTACATGATTACTTGGTAGCTTCTTGTTTCGGTTAAAAAATTCTATATGATTGGCATAATAATTAAAAAAGTTTATATTTTTCAACTCAAGAATAAATTCTACCAATCATCTATCCAAAATCAAGGGATGGATAAAGACAAGAAATTTTTCAATTTCTTTTTTATTTCTTTTCATTAAGAAATCCAAGTATTAATTACTAATATTACTAATAACAATACTATTCACTATTTGTTGATCTTATAAATAACGTTAAATGGTGGTCAACCCCCGGTGTTTGATTTGTCACGGGTATTGGGACAAGGTTTTATTCTATTGTTTCATTGGTTGTTTTTTAAATCGACTATTTTTCTATGTCTGGGATAGTGATTGACAGCTATTACGTCTATTTGAGAGGGTCTGTCTCTATAACCATTGGTGTAAATGTAGTGTTTGCAATTAGACAATTATGGTGGGGGTGGGGGTCGTGTAAATTGGTACTAAAAATAAATAACTAAGGGGAAGAATAAAGAGGTGGTCTCATCATTCTCATTCATCAGGCAGCAGGCAGTTGTTGTAAAAAATGTCAAACAAATAAAATTAAACTCACACAGAAACAGACACACACAGTTGTTTCAGTTGAACAAAAAATTTTCTCCCTTTAATTTATTACTGATTTTTTTTTGGTTTCCTTTTCTTAATCAATTAACAAAGAAAGACATTGAAATTTTATTATCATATTACAATCTTACAACAATTCATAGATTGTTTAATTACAATTTCATCCATCCGTTAATTGCAAATTATTACTAGACAATCCCCCAACAACACACACACACTAATCACAATTTCATTTCTTCGCCCTCGGCCTCGGCGTCCATCTCTTCCTTCCTCCCTCAGCACAGAGAAGCACACACAAACAAGCCCCAAAAAAAAAAAAAATTTAAAGTAAAGAAGATACAAATATAAAAATAGAACAATCAATCTAATCCAATCAATTAAACTCACAGCCGTATACAATGTCATCGGAGCATAATCAAGGTATAAGATTACCTCCAATATCTTTCTTATCAAACCAACACCCGCAACACCAACCGCAACCACCACCACAACAACAACAACAACAAAACCATCATCAAAGACAATTGTCGCAATCACTGCCCCAACAAATACATCAATTGGCACCCCCTACAAAAGTTGGAATAGCTCTGTATTTAAATGACACTCCTTCCGCTCAATCACCACCTACTTCATCTATATGGCCACCACCACAACCGGTACCACCACCACCATCAGCACAATCCCATGAAGATCATATAAGTAAGAAATTCAAGGCATCTGCGTCACCTCCTCAATCAAGTTCTTCTCCACCACTGTTTAGACCACAAAATCAGTACGTGGTACAACACCAACACCAACGTCAACCATCTGAGGGATATCTTCCTTATACATTGCCTCACCTAGCCCAGCAGCAGCAACAACAACAACAGCAACAACAGCAACAACAGCAACAACAGCAACAACAGCAACAACAGCAACAACAGCAACAGCAACAGCAACGGGAACCCGTTATAAGTGGCTATTCTCCCGCACCTATACGGCAAGAATACTCACCACCACAGTCGAGTTTAGAACAGTATCAAGACAAAAAGAGGGAAGAGACCAAGTTTCAACAGCAAACTCCACCACAAGTGCACCCGCAATCGCAAGTACAAACTGAAGTACAGACACAACCTCAAGCGCAGCCGCAGGTGCAACCACATCATCACCATCACCACCATATACATCATCATCACCATGCTCCACATCACCACCATATACATCACCATCCGCACCCTAGTGATTCAAACAATACAGAGGAAGAAACACCAAAGATGGTTGAAAAGGAACCAACAAAAGAGATTGAACCAGAGAGACCACAAGAACTATTTCAAAAAAGACCTGTACCAAAATTAAACTTGGATCCAATACACGAAATAATTTCGGAACTATTTAGTAAAAGACATTATTTGGGAACACTTGTTTATAATCCAACTACTACCTGGGAAACACTACAAACATCTCAATTATATGGATTGAAACCAGATTTTCATGAAAGATTTAATGAAATAAAAGATGACTTTATCATAAGGAAAACAATTCAAAAAGAGTTGAAAACAAGATATATCCCCACATTACCACCATTGACACCGGAATATATTAATTCTATAATTGAGATTAAGATCCCTTTTAGACACATAATTTCGTTCAAACAAGACATTAGTAATGAATTATTTACTAGAGAATTATGGGGTGGTGCAAGTGGAATATATACTGATGATTCTGATATCTTACAAGTATTGATGCATCTTGGATTATTTAATGATTCTTTAGATTTGAGTATTTGGAATAAGAATTGGACTTTACAAAATTTAATCACCCCTTTACAAATTGTGGAAGAAGATCAATTGGGTATTGATAAAGGTGTTTATGGAGATTTAGCAGTGGAAATATTGATGTTACCGAATTTACCTAAATATTATGGGTTTTATCAAAATGGAATCAATTCTAGATCATGGTTAAGTAAAGATCATCATTCTGGATTAAGTTTTACTGTATATAATGTGAAATGGGAAACTAGAGGAAGTTATGTGAGAGATAAATTAACATTTAAAAAATTTGAAATTGAAACTCAACAAGATAATCTT
>JAKTVG010000339.1:0-101838 GCA_030557085.1 Candida gigantensis
CAATTCATGAATTTCTTTTATTTTTGGATCTCCAAACTTTTAAAAAAATATGAGAAAGACAATTTGAATCATGTTTTAATTGTACACAAAAATGAATTCATGAATTTCTTTTATTTTTGGATATCCAAACTTTCAAAAAAGTATGAAAAAATCTACCTGTCCATTTTGTGAACCTTTACACAAAACTCAATTCAGGAAACTATTTTATTTTTGGATATCCAAACTTTTAAAAAAGTATGAAAAAATCAATTTGAATCATGGTTTCAGAGTCAAAAAAATTATTTTAGATTCGTCGAAGTCAAATTTGGAGTTCCATTATTGTACTATTTTTTGCAATACCACTACAAATCAGCCAAATGTTTGAACTTTACTAAAGAATTCGTCAATTCAAAAATAATATAGTTGATATCGCTACAGGGGTTACTTATTTAGGATTTCCTTTTGTCTTTGTCAGAATGGTTTATTTGTACAAAAACTATGTAGAATCGGTTTTCAGCTACTTGTTTCTTTGCGTTTGTTTTTCAATATCTGGTGCTCTTAAACGTGAAATATCGAGAACAAATTTCTTTAATGCTTCATTTGATTCCTCGTTCTCGTATTGTGCATCTTGGATCCACTAGTTGACATTGCAAATGGCAAGTTTTCCTGCTGAATAAATTTCATCAAGTATGTGTTGGTTTGTAGCGACAAGCCCGAATCTTTCTTCATACATGAACTGATTAACCACTCCTTCTGATAAATCCTCCTCTCTATCTCTAGATTCAGATGCCGATATTGTACCGCCAAACATGAAACGATTATTTGTCTGGGATTGGAATTGAGTTGAAAGTAAATGTAGATTGGATAGTTAGATATTGTTCGCCTGGGGGAAATTTTGAGTTTACTTTTCCGGTAGAAAACTTTGTTGAACAATTTTGTTAGAAGCTCGTGGGAGGTTCATACAGTCTTAAAGGTTGTATACATACTAGATATAGTATCAATCAAAGGGCTTTGATACAGAAACTATCCACAAGTGTGACAAACTTGCATATTTTATTTTAGTTTTAGGATCAGTTTTAGTCTAATATACTTCGATTCTTTAAATATTGCTGTCAGATCTTGTTCAATATTATTGTTGACAAGAACAGATTATTTACTTATTTAAAGTGATTTCCTGTGACTCCATAATTGACTGTTTCGCATTACGCATGGCAAAATCGCTGAATGACTTCAAATGCAAAGCATATCATTCTTCAACCATATGCATAAATCACCAACTCATCAAAAACGTGTATGTAATTTTCGTATATTGGTTGCAAAGTTGAACAACAACAACAAAAAAAAGGGCGTCATTTTCTCCGCGCATCCAAACACACATACATCGCGTAAGAGATCATCAATAAGCAATAATACCAATCAAAAACAAAACAACCTCACAAACAAAAAAAAAAATAACTTTAAAAAAAAAATAATTTAATGGTACACCCTGTTCTTACAATCTTGATACCTACGAAAAACTCAATACGACCCCACATTTCCCCCTTATCCAAATGGCGTATGGAATTAAATTAATAAGTGCTATAATCGCTTTATATTTGTTTTATGCTTGGAAGTTTGTATGCCCTTTAACAGCAAACAATACTGAAAGTAATGAATTGACGCCGATAAATTATCACTTTTGTTCAGTTAGTAACAATTATATCAAACCTCATTTCCAGCCAATATATGAAGGTCATATAAATCCTGTATTAATAGATCTTGATGAAAAGTTACATGTTAGTGAGAATTGGGATAAATCAATTGCATTTGTGAATAGAATCGATGATGAGTATAAAATCTGTCAATATTTTAATCAAATTGGTGATTCATTGATTGATGTGACACAACAAGGAATTAACTATTTTCAAGATAATATTAGTCCTAAATTAACTAGGTCTTTCAAATTGTCCATTTTGAAAATTAAATTATATCATGAGATTTTTAAAATCAATTTAGAATATCACATATATCCATATGTTAGAAAGTTTAATAGGTTTGTGGTGGATAATGTGAAATCAGTGAAGATTTTTGATAAGTTTATTGATTGGATAACTGATCTTTATTTAAAATTAGTGACTTCTGAACAAGCCTTGAAATTACAAGAGAAGACAGTATTTTTACAAAATGAATTTAAAAATTTGGTTAAAATTGATGAATTTAATACTAAAGGAATCAGACTGAATGTTTTACAAATTGTCAAAGATATGCTTCGTGAAAGATCCACATCAGTTCAAGTATCTACTTTAGAAGCAATCCCTACTGAAGATGAACCTACTAAGGATATTCCGGTTGAATCTGTGTCCCCTGAAGCTTTAGAAACTGAAGATGTAGTTATTGAAGATACTCCAACGGAAGAAAATTATATTGAAGAAGTGTTGGCTGAAGAAACAGCAGTTCAAGAAGAGCCTGATCAAAAGGATTTAGTTGAAGAACCAGTCGAAGGTGATGCACCAGTCGAAGATGATCCAGTCCAAGAAGAGTTGGAACAAGAGGATCCAATTGAGGAAGATGCGGTTGACGAGCCAATTGATGAAGAATTGGAACAAGAAGATCCAGTTCAAGAAGAAACGGTGCAAGATGACCCAGACCAAGAAGAGGAAGTAACTATAATAATCGATGATCAATTAGACGACGTGATTTTAGAGACTATCGTGATTGTCGACGATCCCATTGAAGGCGAAGATGGGTATGAAGAGTTAGATCCAGAAACTATAGTTATTACTTCTACAATAGTGGTGACTAATACCCAAAGCGACAGCGAAAGTGATGCTGTTTCCACTGAAGATCCTATATGGGGACCAATTCTACATGAAATTCACTACTGGGAAACTAAAGTTAATAAAACCATTGGATTAGCATTGAATAATTTGCAGTTTGAAATGAAACCTAAAATTGATTTAATATTTGATACTGTTAAACCAGAAATTAGCGATATTTTGCAAAATTTACAACGTGATAATCAACTACAATATAGAGACATGCACCAAAAGATTTCGCAAATCAATAAAGATTTTGAACAAATTAAGTTGACTAATGACACATTGATTGAAACAATAACTCGTCAAGAAATAAGAGATGATATATCCAATTGTTCAGAAACTTCAAATAATGCATCATCAAAGATTCAAGAAATATTGAATAATAATCATGAGAAAGTTCTTGTTGAATATTTCCGAGTGTTACAAGATACAATTGATATTTTAGAAACTTCAAGTGAATCAATTATAGGTGAATTCAAAGTTCAATTGAATTATTTCATATATCAATCTGAATTGAAAGATGATGATGAAATAAATTGGAAAATTTGGAAGAAATTTCATGCAATTAAAGAATCATTATTTCAATTTAGAGATTTATTAATGAAAGAAGCAGAAGATTATAAATCCAATAATAAGAATAGTAAACCATTAATTGCTTTGGGTCCATGGGATAAATATTTAAGAGATATTGAATTTCATTTAAATTTCTTGGTGAGAGATAATCTTGAATATTTACAATTGATTAGAGCTAAGGCAAATCTTGCATTTCAAATGAGAGAAGGATTGATTGATGATTTAGAAACGGCAAAGATAGAACAAGAAAGATTGGAACAGGAAAGGTTGGAGCAAGAAAAATTGGATCAAGAAAGATTAGAGCAAGAAAGACTTGAACAAGAAAGATTAGAACAAGAAAGACTTGAACAGGAAAGACTTGAACAAGAAAGATTAGAACAAGAAAGATTAGAACAGGAAAGATTAGAACAGGAAAGATTAGAACAGGAAAGATTGGATCAAGAACAGTTGGAACGAGATGCACAACAAGCCATTATTGAAGAAGCTGAATCCATTGAAGTTCCAGAATTAAAAGACATTGAAGATTCAGAAGATGACCAGGAGGCATTAGATGACGATCAAGAGGGTAAATCTGAGAATATCGAATCTGCAAATCACGAAGGTGAAGTTGAACCAGAACACTCAGAAGAACCTTTGCCATTATATGAAGAAAAGAATGCTGTGCAACAACCATTTGAGTTGCTGGATGAACCTGAAAGTCATGATTTTGATTCTGAAGTTCAAGACCAATCTTCAATAGAGTCTGAAATTGAAGCCACGCAAGCTATTGAATTTGAAGATGTAGAATCTGTCAATCCTGAATCAATTGAGTCCGTTAATCCTGATATTGAACCTGAAATCGAGGTTGATAATGAAATAGAGACTGAATCCGAGGTGGATCATGATATCCAATCCACTTTGAGTGAAACTGAACCTGAAGAAACATCAATTGAGTCCCATGAATCCATTGAAACATCATCAATTGAAGAATCCCCGGTTGAATCAATATCTGAACCAATTGAGTCTCAAAGTCTAAACGAAGACGAAGTTAATGATGATGACGACGATGTGGTAGTAGTAGAAGAACATACTGTGGTAGTTGAACATGATGATGATGATAATGAAGAAGGGGAAGATGATGTTAAAGTGATAGAGGAAGAGAATGTGGTGACGGAACAAGATGATGAAGACGAATCCACTGATGTTGATGATGATGATGTGGACACAGTGGTTATTGTCGAGGAAACACTTGTTGTTGAAGAAACGATAGAGGTGCCTGCTGATGAAAGTGACAATACCATTAACGAGACATTGAGTATATAAGAGACCCAATTCGGAGTTTGTTATTTGTAATATTCAACTTTTTGCACAGAATATATGTTGCCGTACTATATCGATAAACTAATAAAAAAAGACGCGTTGTACATTTACATAAATAAATAAATAAATTACCTTATCGTTTGTTTAAATTAAGAAGTTGATAACGAAAGAGAATAAAGAAATCCTAAAAACCAGAGGTTTCATGCACAATTGTTGATTTTCGGACTTTAAACCTGAATTCCGTTTGTATTTTCTCTATCCTCGTCGTTGTTGTTGTTGTTGCCACTTGATCGTAAATTAATTGGCTCGTAGAGGGGTGGAATCGGATCGGATTGACCCAATGAGAGGAAAGTTAATCAAATAAATTAGATTAACAATTGAGCCCATACCCTCTCTCGTAAGAGCTGATAAGGGAAAAAAAGCGAACGAACAACCACGAAAGTTTAATATGACGAAATATAATTCGTTAGGACAAACTTGTACACTACTACATTGATTATTGTTTTCTTGCATAGAGAGAGAGGGGGCCCTTGCGTTGTTGCGTTGGTGTTTTACTCACCTTACAGGAATAAGAAACCAAATCGTATGATGTACACTATTGTTGGGGGATAAGTTTTAAAACAAAAAAATAGTTATATTATTTTGAATTGAAATTTGATTTTCTTCCAATCTAATTGGCTAATGATAATGTGAACGAAAAAAGGAGTAAGTTTTTTGTGAACTGACAAGACGACGCACAAGAGGCCCCGAGAAACAATAAGTAGGGAGACTAGGTGGGGCTGTCTCAGGGGGGGGTAAAGAAGATGTTTGAAGAAAAGCTTATCGTATAAAAAATATTGCGAGAATAAATTGCAGATAAGGATATTTGAACAGAGTGTTAAAATGTATTTTGTTTTCTTTATTTATCACTTGTAAGATGATGTAGAGGCATCAGCTCATTTCAACACTGGTTCAATGGTATGTTCACTTACAAACATTGTTCCCATACCCTCACAACCTTCACGCACCTAACCGTAATTAGTAAATCAGCGAATTTTATTGGCTATAATAACAATGAGAGAGAGTCCCTGGAACAAAATCTGGGGCAGCCAAAAAAAAAAAAAAAAAATCTTAGCCTAGATTCAAATCAAGTCAAATCGGGACAATTTCAATCTAAATCTGATCAATACTGCACCCTCAGTAATTTTATGTAGTGTTCTATATATATATGGGATTGCCCCCTTTTGTTTCTGGACCTCACATGAGAATGTATTAATTAATTGTTTAATTAAATTTAATTAAATTAATTGGATTAAGTAATCAACGAAATCTGATAGATCAATTGCTGCGGAAGTCAAACGGGTCGGTCGAGAAATTTCAATCTGTTGACCCAAAGAAAAAAAAACATTCATGCAGACTGCATATAAAAAGTTTCATTTTCTGGATAAGCGGAACCTTGAACGCCAGACCAACATCATCATCAGTTTTCATGACTACCACTTGTATTTCCATTAGGCAATTGTAGCCGTTCTAAAACTTGGGTCTAAATAATGATTGATATTGTATTAGTACGCATATGCAATGTGAAAATTAGAGAAAGAACGAAGACCAGGGTACAATTTTGGTGAGTGCCGGGGATCAGGGTATGATTTTCGATCTGAGGTAACAAAATTTCTTTTTCAAGTGCTCGGTATGTATTATCACAAGACAGTACACGTATTAATCGTTACTAGACATCTTCAGATCCTTTCCCCGGACACCAACCATTGTTCCAAAGAACCCTAGGCTCGTATTTATTGACTTTGAATGAAGGCAACGTTAGTGCTGGTTTGCTTCTTCCAATACCACCTCTCTCTCGTGCTGGTTTTTTGGAGGTTGCGTGAGCATTGTCCACCGCCCCCTTAGGTCCGGCCAAAATATTTGGCTGCGGAAACAACATTATTATTAGGTACGAAATTAATTTATGCACCTGTCGCCATCAGGATTCCGCATGCGGTAAATTTTGCTGCCAACCTGTGCAATTAGGAACATGGTTATGTGCAGTATGGTTATCCTGATTGTCTGATTGGCTGTGATAAAGAAAACGCACTTTGCTATCGGGATTCTGTCACCTTTTCTTTTTTTGGGACTGGGCGGTGGGTCGTGTCTCCACGCATTACAAAAATTTCTGTTTATAATAAGGACAAAAATAAATTTGTATTTAAATACTTGATAATTTGCACCTTGTCCTCCAATTTTTTTTTGATTTTAAAACTTCTTTTTCCTTATCGTCATATATAAATCGACAATCGTTTTCATATTTCAAGACTCAGGTCTAACACCATATACACACATATATAACAACAATAATTAACAATGTCAGTCTCAATTACTGAACAAACTGCTATCTTGGCTAAATACTTGGATTTACCTCAAGGTGGTAAAGTCTTAGCTGAATACGTTTGGATTGATTCCGAAGGTAACACCAGATCCAAATGTAGAACCTTGAACAAGAAACCATCAAGTGTTGATGACTTGCCAGAATGGAACTACGATGGTTCATCCACCGGTCAAGCTCCAGGTCATGATTCTGATATCTACTTGAGACCAGTTGCATTCTACCCAGATCCATTCAGAAAGGGTGACAATGTCATTGTTTTGAACGAATGTTGGAACAATGACGGTACCCCAAACAAATTCAACCATCGTCATGAATGTGCCAAATTGATGAAAGCACATGATTCCGAAGAAGTTTGGTTTGGTTTAGAACAAGAATATACCTTGTTTGATCAATATGACTACCCATACGGTTGGCCAAAGGGTGGTTTCCCAGCTCCTCAAGGTCCATTCTACTGTGGTGTTGGTACTGGTAAAGTGTATGCTAGAGATGTCATTGAAGCTCATTACCGTGCTGCTCTTTATGCTGGTATAAATATTTCTGGTATTAATGCTGAAGTCATGCCATCACAATGGGAATTCCAAGTTGGTCCATGTGAAGGTATTGAAATGGGTGATCAATTATGGATGGCTCGTTATTTGTTACAAAGAGTCGCTGAAGAATTTGGTGTCAAGATTTCCTTCCATCCAAAACCTTTGAAAGGTGACTGGAATGGTGCTGGTTGTCATACTAATGTTTCTACCAAGACTATGAGAGTGCCTGGCGGTATGAAAGTTATTGAATCTGCTTTGAGTAAATTGGCCAAGAGACACAAGGAACATATGTTATTGTATGGTGCTGATAATGACCAAAGATTAACTGGTCGTCATGAAACTGGTCACATGGACACTTTTTCATCTGGTGTTGCCAACAGAGGTGCTTCTATCAGAATCCCAAGACAAGTTGCCAAAGAAGGATATGGTTACTTTGAAGATAGAAGACCAGCATCTAACATTGATCCATACTTGGTCACTGGTATTATGGTGGAGACCATCTGTGGTTCTATTCCAGATGCTGATATGCATAAAGAATTCCTTAGAGAAAGCGATGAATAGATGCTTGTGGCAATAACTAAAAAAAAAACCCTTTTCTTCAGTTCATGATATATTTTTTTGAGTCTTTTTTACAATTTAAAAGAAGCATATTATAATTTGGTTATATATATGTGTATATTCTATAATCTGTTTGAATACAATGTATTTTGCATTAATTTTACAGCGTGCGTGTGACTGCGTAGCGAATTAAAGTTGCAATTTGAAAAATTATTTGATCATCGCTAAAAATAAGACAGGAAAGAAAACGGGAAACTGTCTGCTGGACAAGAAATTTTCAAAAATTTCTTTTGGGAAAAGGTTTCGATGTAAAATTTTTCTTAATTTGCGGGATTTAAACAAAGAGTTGGGGACCATGATTGGATACCAACATGACGTAGCAAAGATAGTAGTAGATCACCCACTTCCTATTGTTAAGCACCACGTCTTGATGAAATTACTTGTACGATCTCAACATTGAGAGCAAAAAAATGTACTTCCGATTAAACTATGCGTCATATTATTTCAATAATGTCCCAAAATGCAAAAAAAAAAAAAAAAAATAGGTTACAAAACTACCCAATTACAAACTACAACGACAGCGAATAATCTCTCAAACTTCCAGAACCTTTGCTAATTCTGGATTTTTTTGCAGGACAGGTTTCCCTTTTTCCACCCTTTTCAACGGGACTTCCTTTGGTCCCGCAACATGATGATTTTTCACAATTTGCTCACTCTTTTTATTTTTTTGCAGTAATTGCAAGTAATATTGTATGCCTGCTTTGATGGATTGTATTTTTCTTCTAATACTGGTATACATTCTATATTAATTGTATTTACATATATATTTTGTTCTAACTTCAACGACTTAATGTACTGTAAAGTTTAGTAAAATATTTTAACCAAATGTATACTGAAAACAATAAAATAGATAAATACATACAATAAAGTACATATAAAAGGTTTGAATATACTTTTCATATATTCTAATCAATGTTGGTAAACGCGGATAGTACCGACGTATATTGAAAGTGTATATCGTATGAAGAGGAATCTATATAAGTATAAAAAAGGGGGATTTGCTCTAGTATTTATAGTGAATGAGAGGACAGTAGTCCAGACGGAATTACAGATAAATACTTAGAACGTAGAGCACATGATCTGCACGTGACAAATATATAATTTTTAACATATAAAGAATACAAAAATATCCATTAAACTACGTTATTAATCAATTGAAAGGACTCAAAAATGAAAAGATGAGCAAAAGTTTCAAATTTCGCGGAGTTAGCATAGTTTAATTATACATAATTTGGGGCCATTCAAGGGAGTCCCGGTAGCAAGATTGTAGTAAGTGTCGTAGACAATACGATAGAGGAATAATAAATAAAGAACAAAAAACTGCATTTTTCGGGCACATTTAAGTTTAAAAATTGAAAATTTGAAAAGCCATCATAGTATAGTGGTCATTATAAATCGTTGTGGTGTAAAACACTACGAATACAAACCCGATTAGACCCAAGTTCGATTCTTGGTGATGGCAATTTTTTTTGCACCCATATTTTTTTTTAAGAATGCTATCGTGTAGTATCAATACATTAAATTAAGTGTGCAACAGGTTGAGTGTGTGTTTTGGGGCTAAAGCAAAATTCTAATACAATTCTTCTCAGTAAATAGCCTCGTTCGAAGGTTGTAGTGCAGAAAATAGCTAAAGTGATAAAGACTAGATACGAACTTTATGATAATGATTTTCTTTGTATTTCGAATAAAGATAAAAGTAATATAAATTTCTACAAACAGTAGTGAAGATGGTTCTTTATAATCAACAGACCATCTTATATTAGAGCTTGAGTTGATAAATATACCTTTCTAATATTTATGTATTAATCTTCATGTAAATAACCAACTGGTGTTAAACAATCTATATATTATCCCAGAACACTATGACATAAGGTCAACTATATAACAACCTATAGATTAACTAGCTGGTTTCAGTTCAGTCATATATTGTAGAAGTAACATCTTAGTTAACATCATTATTAAAAATCAACATTATCCTTGAATTGTTATACACCTTTTTCCTATATAAAACCACATTGGATGGCCCAATATTTCCCACACCATTGCACTCTTGCACGTGACCATGATTACATAATATCCTTCACTGTATCAACCTATGAAAGTGCCATGATCAAAACTTGGATTACCCAATTATATTTCCAATATATCAACAACATATAGAAGTAACTGTTTACCTCTCCAATTTATATTATATTCTCATTACACGCATACGATCGAATGACCCCCGGTCACCAAATTTTATGCCGTCACCCGCTAGCCATTTTCTTAGTTTAAAGTCACTTCTTGAACCAATTTAAGGAAATAATAAATGTTCAGCCATTTTAAAATTTAAAATTCTCCAGTCGGGGCCTATAATTGCAAGAAGCCTTAAAAATCACGTGGCCATCATAGTATAGTGGTCATTATAAATCGTTGTGGTGTAATACACTACGAATACAATCCCGATTAGACCCAAGTTCGATTCTTGGTGATGGCAACTAGCTTTTTTTTTTGGATGGTTAATCAAATGGATGATGTGTAGAGTTCCATGAATAAGTAGTTGTTGTTGGAACTTGGACCAATTGGACCATATTGTTCGTTGGTGTGTGTCCAAACTTGGAAGTAGTAAACAAATCAATTTCTGATAAGCCCATAACCACAGATACAACCAAAACCAATGAAAGGTCACAACCCAGTCATAGTATTACTAGTGTTCATAGAACTGGAATGGATAGTTCTATTGCTTGCAAAAATCGGAGATGGATTTTTCCAAGACGTCAACAGTGCCACTGTAACTTTTTTAGAAAATCCAATATAAAGAAAATGTAAGTAGGATTGTATTCTCATATGTTTCTAAAACTCTAATAAAGAGACTAGACAGTAAAAACAAGTTGGATAATGAATGAATGAATGAATGAATGAAGAGAGATGAGGTCCATTTTAGTTTATCTTTTGTTGAAAGTGAAATACCATGGTCGTGTACACACACAATTTTTTTAATCAGTTGGCTGGACCTCATTAATTGGAAAAATTAATTATTGATAATCGACAACTTTTTGTCCAACATTTCCTGGTAGCTTTGTCAATTCCACCAATAACCACAACAAATACACAACACAAGCATTCACCGATGTCTGAAGAATACGTATGTTATTGGTGTCTTTTTTTTTGAAGCCTATTTTCTTCTGTTTTACTAACAATGTATAGTCCCCATTGGTCATTGATAGCACTTTTTTGTCAGACTCTAAAAAGATCATCAAGGAAAGAATTATCCCCTGGGAAGGATTAGCTAGATCAGGTGTGGTTTCAGAAGATGATGCCAACCATATCAAATTATTAGAGAAGCAATCAATTGAAAATAGAAACAATACTGTTAAAGCTCAATTGGATTTGTATTCAAAATGTTTATTAAATGTTTTAAGTCGTGTTGATAGTAAGGATGATGTGTTGAAAAATATTTTGACTTTGATTAATGATTTATTGTTAGATTTACCGGAATTCTTAGATGCAGTTTTGAAATTATCTTCCGTTGATAGCTCATTGCCTTACACACCATTCTTGAAACATTTAGATAATAAAGATAATTTAATCAAAAGCTTAAGTTTATATAATCTTGAAATTTTGTTGGGTAAGGTCAAAACTGTTGATGATGATGAAATTTTAATCAAAGTGTTTAGTGTGTTATCCCAATTGATCAGCGATTCCTCAGATTCAAACTATCAATTTATTGCTGTGCAAATTTCTCAAGATTTATTAATTGTCAAACCATTTAAATTGATTTATCAAAATAATAATCTTGTTGATAATTTTAAACCATTGAATAATCTAATTGATAAGCTGGCCAAAAATCCAAACTTCACTGGTTTACAACTTTCTTACAATATCTTATTAATGGTTTGGATATTATCATTCAGTGCCCCAATTAACAAGTCATTAATTCATAATTTCCCACAATTGCCAGGTAACCTTTTGATCATTGCTAAGGATTCAATTAAATTGAAAATTGTTCGTATTGCCGTGGGCATTTTAAAAAATTTCGTTGACATAACAGGTTCTTCCCAAGAACAATTTAAAGTTGTTAAAATTTTGTTATTCAATGATGCATTAAATACAGTCAATACTTTGAAAGAAAGAAAGTTTGCTTCTAATGGTAGTGATGAAGAATTATCAAACGATTTAAGTTATTTGTATGATAATTTGAATGAAGTAGTCACTTCAAAATTAACTTCATTTGATGAATATTTGACTGAATTAGAAAATCCAAAACTTATAAGCTGGGCATCACCAACCCATAAATCAAGTGAATTTTGGTTAGAAAATAGTGGCAAGTTTAAAGATTCAAATTATAAATTGGTTAAAAGGATTTTTGAAATTTTAATCTCCAACAATAGTGACAGTATCAATACAAACGTCATTTTGTTAAATGATTTGCAATTTTTGATTAAGAATCTTGGTCAAGACTTGATCACTTTCATCAACACTGAAAAAGGTGGTCAGTATAAACTTTTAATTATGTCATTCTTAGAAAACAGTCAAGGTGACAATGAATTGAAATATCAAGCATTGAAGACGATCCAATTATTAGTTGGACACAATTTTTAAAGTTACATAAAGTTTCTGTTTGTTTTATTATTCACCAAAAATATTTTGTTCTAGTTATTGTTTTTAACCTATTTGAGAAATGTACGTCATAGAAAGAACCAGTTAGCAAATATGATCTTTTGCTTTTTTAAAAAGCTTCTATTTGATCAGTGTAGAATCCGGTAAAGTAGAAAAGATACAGCCCGTGGTTCTTGTAGAAAGGTGTATCAACATGACTGCTGTCATGGACTCAATCCTAAGAACCAAGCCCTATATCCTTGTTTGCTTGAAATCCTCTTTTCTACTCTTACACAATGACCGGAGGTGCTATGAAGCCCCTTGTAATACATGATTATTCTAACCCGTGGAGTGGTGGTTACGAATTGTGTGTGTGGCTGAGACAAATCCCAAAAAAAAAATATAGCGCGTTTCTGTGTGGGTAAAAGAACTCATCAACAACTGCATACATCAAATATCAATACATTGAACCACACATGTCACATATCAACCATGATATGATCTATCTAGATCACCGACTAAAAACTTTTGAAGAGCCAGTAAAAGTTGGGAAAAAACATATACAATGGAATGAAATCAGTGGGATTGAAAATGTTACTAAATTGGTGGAGTCAGGATTTTATTACAATCCTACAACCAGAAACAAGAGTCGACTAACATGTGCATATTGTAATAATTCAGAAACTATAAAGACAGAATCGGATATTGATAATGTAAACAACAATCATATACGTTGGCATCCATCGTGCCCCATGAGTCAAATACTTAATATTCAAGAAACAAGTCGAGAATTTGAACTGAACATTGAAATCAGAAATTATTTATCAAGTCAAAAAATGTTTAAAGATCCATTTGATCCCAAATGTGTTAGTTTTAGGAAACAATTTTTCATTGATTATCCTTTGGATAACACTGAATCGATACCTAATTCTGAGACACTATCGCAATATGGTTTTATTTATTCACCTAGAATGATCGACGACGATCGTGTTCGTTGCATGTATTGTCAATGTGCATTAGATTATTGGGAAACGGATGACGATCCACTTAAAGAGCATCAAAGAAACGAATCAAACTACTGTTACCTTCTAGATTTATACAATGAAAATCATCAAGGAAATGGAAATCCGCGAGAATCAAACCAACACTCAATAATAAACATCAGTGATACATCAAGTGAAAATAAAGAGCATATGAGTAACGATGAGATTGAAATACTAAGGAGTGAACACAATATTAGCGAGGATGACGATGTGCTTGAAATTTCACTAGAGTCAATTCGGAAAGAGGATAACGTGCCAAATCCAAAACTACGATCAGATTTGGGAGATGATATTAATGATCTGGCATCAACTGTCGAATCGTTCAAAGACCATTCAATTGCACTGCAACTGGACCAACGACCCACTTATAGAAGATCAAAAAGAATAAAGAGAATATACGGGGAAGAGGATAGAAATATTGATTATTGGGATAAATTGCCTGATGAAGGTTTGTTAGAAGAATTTATGCAAGCATCTCAAAAGTCGAAAACTGATGGAGGATCTGGATCTAGCATAAAACCCAAATCAAGAGATCAGATTAAAGAGTCTTCTTTTGTTGCCAATGATGATTTGAGTGATTCTCCTTTCGAGGATGATATTGAAATGTATGATGATGGTACGGACAATATATGGACGAATGATAATAGCGATGTCGAAGATGTGAATGATACTGAGAAAATACCACTGGATAATGAAGAAAAAGACAACGGCAAAAGTGGAGTAGAGGAAATGCATAAACAAAATATTTCCCTCGAAGTGAGAGATCAAGAGATAAAGATGAAACAAGATGATTCTGTCGTGGAACTAGATGATGAAGAGATGATTGAAGAGATGATTGAAGAGCTGGATAATGAACCTACTAAGGAAATTTTAAACGAAGAAGCTGATGTCATAGAACTCGAAAGTGACCACAGTTTTATGGAACTTGAACAGGAAGATCAAGCACCAAAAGAAAATGAAGGAACAGACAAAGACTCGGAAGTGGATGATATAGCAGAAGAGAGCCACAAGGGTAATGATGAACTAGAGAATGCGGAAAAAGTGGAAGTAGATTCAGGTAGTTCTGCTGAGCTGGAACAATATCTGGATAATGAATCAGCCGACAGTTCTCAAGAGGAGGAGGAAGAAGAAGAAGAAGAAGTTTCAGATAGCGGGCTAGAGAGTAGTGGGTACCATAGTGAAAAATACGCCGATTCTTCAGAAGAGCTGCTTCAGATTTCACTGAACATTAGTGACTCAATTTCAAAACCGAAATCAAAAAAATCCAAACCAAGGAAATCAAAATCTGTGGACTCTGATCGAGAAAAATCAGGTTCTAAGAAAGAACCAGAATTGGTTGCAAAAGTTGAAAAACCGAGACGAGTGTTAATCAGGAAGAAGGTTAAAGATTTCGCCACACCTATCGAGAAGTTTTTCGATGATTCAAGTGGAAATTTAGAATATGACGAGAAGCATATAGAAAAACTTGAAAGCCAGATTGTTAGACCACCCTCATTGAGTCCAAAGAAGAATGAACAAACATCAATAGATGCTAAGGGTATGGGAGCAAAAGCTGAAAAGAAAACCAAAAGAAAATTTACCGACTCTATAACGTCACCGGTAAAGTTTTTGGATTCATTCAAGGACTTTCAATTGAAAAAGAAGAAGCTTTCTAAACCGAATATCCTTGATATGTCTTATGAATCAGCTCAAATTTTTAGTAGTCCAATCAGATTTTCACTATCCAAAAAAAATGACAAAGCGAAGGATAAAGTGGAAGAGGAGAAATCTTCGAATACGAAGATTCAGAACGAAGCACCCAAAGAAGAAGCTATCGCCGATGATCAGGAGAAAACAGAAGATGATGCTAATCAGAATGATGTCAAAATGTCGCCCGAAAACGAGAAGGAACTGCAAATGAAATCTGCTCCAGAGACGTCACTCAGTACCGGATTGAAATCAGACAAGGCGCGACCAGTCTCGGAGCATAAACTGAAAGCACATAGTGATAGTATTGAAAAAGAATCATCTTTATTTTTGAAAGGGTTGGCATCATCGTTTGATTCACTACCGAAATCACCAGGTATGAATGTGAATGAGTTTCAAGCTACAAGCACATCGAACAATTCCAAGATTAGCATTTTAGACGAATCCGATGACAGCGAAAGTTACTCCAACTACATTGAAGATATTAAGAAGCTAGATCACGAGATTCTGAAAGTAACTTTAAGTAAAGACGATCAAGAGGACTTGGTAGAAAATGGGACGTTGGACAAAGAAGAAGATAAAGCACAAGAATCTCCCCCAAATCTAAAGGAAAAGAAAGCCAACTCAACGGGAGAACACTACTTGGAAACTTTGGAGGTTGGTGCTTCAGATACTTCAGATCATGAAACCACAATAATTAATGATAATGCATCACCGATAAGAAGCAATCTAGATTCAACGGAACAACGAAATGACACCAATAGTAGAAACCACGAAGACGATGATTTGGTTGTAAACAACTCACAAGCTGCTACCAAAGATCTCACAAGCAGAGCCATCACGAACACTTCAACTAGGACTTCCGGAGCCGAGCAAGAAATTGCTATACAACATGCAAGTACACCTAAAATTAGCAGCCAGGCATCAGACAAGAACGGTTCCACTGACTTTAGTTCCGATGATAGGAAATATATTCGCAAGTCTTTCGGTGCAAACGGACCCTTGACATCTCCCCTTGCTATGAACTCCTCGCTATCGGAAATCCATAGAGAAAACAATATCAATTCACACGACGAGAACTCACACACAGTACAACATATCGCAGAATGGGAGCCGCGTCCCTGGACAAAATTTGTTGAGCAAGCAAAAGTTTTCGAGAGTACTGCGATTGAATTGAAGGAGTTGGCAAGTTCAGAGTTTGATTTACATGATGATCTAAATGGAGATATCACAACATTTATTGCTGAGATGCCCGAAGAGGAAGAAGAAATGACGGTTAAACAATGGGTGGAGCATTGTGCTGCAAACTGCAAAGATATCGTGATTCAATCCTGTACAGAGGTTCAAGATTTTATCCTTGAAGAGTATGATCGAGCTATCAAGATGGTGGAGGAAATGCCAACAATAGATTAAGTAAAAAAGAGCGAGTAGTCTATGAAAGCTTTCTGTTTGTTTTCATTTCTTCAAATTATAGAGTTTTGTTAATAGTTACATATAGTTTAGTCAATTATACGAAAAATTTAGGTTTTGAATGTATCATATTTTCATAAGACGATGACACGGCCGACGACGATTAGTTAGGAAGCCAAGGGAAAGAACGAAAGAGAGAACCAAAGAAAAAAAAAAAAAAAAAAAAAGAAAATAATGTATGGCAGAAGAATTGAGAACCAAACGAACAATTTTTTTTGATCTCTCTTGAACTTCTCTTATCAACTCAACAGTCAACATATATCCTCCCCCCAAGAACCATCACAAAGAGAGAAGATAATACTGCATCTTCATATCTCACATTGCCTGGACAATTGTCGTTAATAGATATAAAGAAAAATAAAAAAAGCAAAAGATAGATAAAGACAATAGAGAAAATCTAAACAGGCATTAGACAAGCAACTTATTTTATCACATTACAAGTTGCCAACTAGCTCCCCATCCCTTTCAACACCTACAATCATGTCTTTTTGGCCGTTCACTAATACTATGAACAGCAACAATGCTTTGCTGAAGTACCTAGACTCTGTTCAAGATTTTTCTTCAGTCACTGTGGATGATCTAATAGGTGATCCCATAATACTGCAAGAACTCTTCAACGAACTTCATAACATAAAAAGTAATTACAATTCAAGAACTGGTGGATCCAACTTCCTGTTTCAGCAAGCGCCTAACAATGAGCCTAATACTACAAATTCGGACTCGGCATCATTTACATCATCCACCAACGAGCCTTCCAACCCCAATGTGAAAGATAGCAAAGGGACGAAACTTGTTGAATTATTGATTCAACCTCATATTATAACAGGATTGATTGATTATATAGAGAGAAGTGTTGATTTTTTCCATGAACAAAGTATTGAGGAAGAAGAAAAAGTAGCAGAAATGCTCAGTGAAGACCAACCCAAGACAGATGTGAAAGAGGAAGAAGAACTTGAAGCGATTAGAAACAACAAACATACTAATGATGACGAAGAAGAAACAGAAGATGAGAAATTCCGCCGTTGTGTACAAAGTGCAGCTGATATACTATCAGTGGACTTGTGGATAATTCTGAATCGAATCATTGAAACTCCAAGCATTATGAACAAATTATGGCTGATTCTTTATATGAAGAACTTACTGGAGAGTTCTCCTAGTGTGTCCTATTTGGTCCATATCTTTGATCAATTAATGGACACAAATAGCATAGAACTTTTGAACTTTGTTAGACGACAAACGGACCTTGTTGATACATTTTTAGCCAAAATCGAAGTACCAATGTTAATGGATTTCTTTTTCCGTGTGATCCAAACTGACAAACCTGATTCGCCGACAGGTATAATTGATACCATAGCCCTGCAGAACATTATTGCAAAATTAATTGACATATTGAAACCAGACAGTTCTCAATTTATATCAGAAAATTACATCCCAAATCATCAATTGTTTTTCAGACAAACCGCAGCAACTGATTTCTTGAAAGCTTTAGTCACCATATCTTCGAATGCTGCTTTAGCAGTTGTGTTAGAAACTAATATAGGACCAAATCAATTAACCAGAGAATTGGTTTCTCCAGAAGTCACCAAGTCTTTGATCAATGATATCATGTTGGTTAAAATTAAAGATAATTATGGCAAGACCCAAACAAACAAACATGGAATCAACAATGTTGTTAGCATTGTTATCGAGCTCATTAGAAAAAACAATTCTGATTATGATCTCAATTGTGGTTCTTACAGTTCTATGCTTCAAAATGGTGACGGAAGTCCAGGAGAAGTAAATTCATATGTAATGTTTCAATGGCTCAAAGATTTTGAACAGAATCCACCAGGTCCACGTGATCCCATATATTTGGGAGAGATGCTATCGTTGTTTTCAGACAATTTGCATAATTTTGCAGAATTGGTACAGACAGAACCTATACCACCGTCAAATGTGAGTACGAATATTTTGGGATTTACGAGGTTCAAGATTTCAGAATTAATTGCCGAATTGTTACATTGCTCAAACATGATTTTACTCAATTCAAAAAAGATTAAAAAAATTATTAATGTGAGAGATCAAATTAGATGTCAACAAGAGAAGCGATTGAAAAAGGCTTTGAAAGAAAAAATTTCTTTTCCAGAGTCTCCCAACATCAACCAAGTGACATCAGGTTTAGACGATGTTTCATTAGATGATATCCATTTTAGCAGTCAGTTGAATGACGACAACCATGATTATAAAAAGGTGGTTGATTTATTGGACCAAGTAGAAGATTCAGAAGACGAAGAGCCGTCAATTTCGCCAGAAAATCCGTTTGTGTGCTCCGAAAGAGACACAACTATGAAGCAAGATCCTTGTGTTGGGGATTATTTCAAAATAAAATTACTAGATCTGAAAATCTTGCACGATATTGTGAACATGTTTACAGAATTTCCTTGGAACAATTTTTTTCACAACGTTGTGTTTGACTTGATTCAACAAATCTTCAACGGTAAACTCAATTCATATAATTCATTCTTAATTGTGGAACTATTTAAACCGAATGGATGCGATCTAACTGATGTTGTCGTTAAATGCTATAAAGAGGATGCAAAGCCAAGGCCTGGTTATATGGGTCATTTGATTTTGATTAGTGAAGAAATTGTTAAATTTACTTCACTTTATAAACCCGATTTGATTTCTCCCGTGATAGTGACAGCAGTGAATTCTGATAAATGGACTTGGTTTATTAATGATGTTTTGTTAAAAACTAGAGAGATTTACAATGTCGTTTTAGGGGCTGAAGATTCAGAAGGAAATAATGACTATGGATTCGATTCAGGATCCGTTGGGTATTTGGATATGGATCAGCCCAAGAAGATAATTTTAGGTGATGCATCCAATCACGACGAATTTGTGAATGATAAACTGGGCGACAACGAAGCAAATGGAGACGCGGAAGCTGACGAAGGCGGAGATTCAGGTGATGATTATGATATGAACCAATTTCTCGTCCCTGAAGTTAATGTTCTGAACATGACACCAAGTGGAGATATGACAAAGCATAAGATTGACGACGATGGTGATGATGATTTAGATGAACATGAAAATAATGACCCAAACAATGATTACTTGGAAAACTTGTCAGGAAGCTCTTCAGATGAAGACGACGACGACACAGAAGAAGAAAGTAATGAATTGAGAAGAGTACCTACTCACAATAATGATTGAGTGTATACATATTTACATATATATATTTAATTTTAATTTAATATTATTTTTTTTAGCCCTCCCCACTAATTTTATTAGTTGGTGATATCTATTTATTTTATTTCTTTCTACTATATATGACTTTCCCATTTGGTAATTCAATCTTCTTCCCCTTGTTCTTCTTTTTCGGTATCTTTTTCTTTTCTTCACCTTCTTGCCCTGGTGTTTCTGGTTTGCTATACTGTATAGATGTATCTATAGGCACCCATTTTCCCAATACCAAATTCCAAATTTTAACGGGGATTTTGAAAAACAAAGAATCTTTAAATCCAGGATTGACATTGACCTCATGCTCGTCGATTAAATGTTGTTCTTCATCTTCCACAAGCCATACACTGCCATCGGTTTTAACCAAAAACACCTTCCCATTGGATTCATTGACAAGTTTACGGTCTGACCCATCTACTGGAGGAATCTGAGATCCTCCCCAAGCTTGGTTTTTCACTTCACTTTTCAAATCAGCGATCCTTTTGAATGCTTGTTTTCTATTGATTTTAAGTGCAAAAAAATGCAATGCCCCAATAAGAACATACAAAATGACCAAAGTAAATACAAAACCTGGACGAAACTTGGAATAATAGTAACCTGTTCCTTTCCATTTAGGGAACCCTTTAGTGTGGAAATAATCATACCTTCTTCTCAAAGATCGATCTCTCAATATATTCCCAACAGCTGATAATCGTTGAAACCGTTCGTTTGCTTTCTTCTTATCGGATCTCGAAGCAGATGCAAATTTATCCGGATGTAAAGTTCTTGATAATTTTCTATATGCCTTGGTGATTTCTTGTAATGTTGATTTTGGTCCTTTTTCTAATCCTAACCAAGTATAAAAAGTCGCTTTTGCTCCTAAATCTTGTTGGACTTTATCATTCAAACTAAAAATTTCATAATCTTCTTTGCTCCATTGAGCAGCAGCCACAAATGTGACAAATAATAAGAACAATTGAATGAATCTCATATCCTGTAGTGTGAATAATGAAAAAAAAAAAAAATTGGAAATCAATTTACGTGTTTTTCAACAAAATTTTTTCTATTGTTGATAATGCGATTCTTTAGAAGCAGCATTCAAATATCAATCAAAATCAGTGCATCTTTTCTTTTCTCAATCCAAACATTCACTAATTATTGCAAAAAAATGGCTCCATTGTATCCACTACAGTTGAATGAAAAGCTTATATTCTTCTATGATGTTGTTGCCGCGACATTATGGTTTTGCTGCTTGGGCAGATTCATGATCCTACTTCCATTAGTGGGAAGAAAATTCTTACCTGGTGGCATGGCAGATTTCTTTCATGTGGTATCTGTAATACCAGCAATTGGATCAATATTAGTGAAATCACTAAAGAGATCAAAATTTCAATTGACATCATTATGGGGTTTTTTGAATGGGTTGAAAATGATATGGTTATGTTATGGTGTTATTTTCCCACATCCAAAAATTGCCAAACATACATCCTATTCCATCTTAATAGCAGCTTGGTGCATACAATATTTCATTCATTATTCATATTATGCATTTAAGACAAAAGTGAAAAGTACTCCTCATTTCTTATTTTGGTTGGAATTCAATAACTTTTACATCACGTATCCATTGGGACTAGTAGCTGAAATGATACTTTTATTCTTAAGTCTTGCGTTTGTTGAAGAGGACCTGGTATATGATTATCTACTTCGATTTGCTTTCTTAGCATACGTTCCAGTTGCCTATTTTACATGGGGTCATTTGAAAGCCAGGAAAAGGAAAAGATATACTGAAGTTATGAACAAAAGAAATGTAACAAACGTCGTGGAAGGAACTCAATCTACAAGTACCACTGCGACCGCTTTAGAGTTAAGAGATATGTAGAAACTTGTATGTATATGTAAAAGCCAATTGAAAGCATTGCTCTACTGTAGTTGTATATCACGTGACACGTGATTACACCAATCCTGCGTATAATTTTTATGTCTGTTCACCAAAGAAAAAAAAATTTCACCAAACTGGAACCAATTGGACCTTCCAAACAACTGATATATTCCCACACAATGATAACGAAATACATTTCAAATGTGGCGGTGAAATTCAACCCGTTTTCCACAGGAGGAAAAACTGCTAGATTGTTTCTTGCAAGAGTTCCAGCAGGTGCAAAAGTTGACTTGAAAGTATTAACCAACCCATCTGATATACAAGAGGTTAAAGTGACATTTAAGGACAAGCATGTTATGACTGCTGATCCATCTACATTTAAACTGAGTGATTTATTTGAATACTTTGATACACATTCTAGAAAGTTGGTTATTAAAGATTCGATTCGAAATTAAATATATTCATATCATGTACATAGAGAGTTTTTTATAATAAACGTTTGAAACCATTCTGGAATTAAATGATTAAACTTGTCGGTATCATTTGTAATTTCCTTCATAGATAAATGTGATTGCATCAAGTCTGGTTCTCTTACGAATGATAAACGGAATATTTTGGGTGTGTTTGCATCTTTTATTTTCACCAGAACAATCCACTTCATGATCAATTTGTACCACTGAAAAATCAGTCTAGTATTAACGGAGCAGAAATCGGTTAGAAACACAGGTAGTGAGTTTATCAGATTTGCAAGTTCACGTTCTGTATATGTTTTGATAGAAGATATCTTCAAATCAGCGGACCTGAAACCAAGTATGGAGTTTTGACAATTGACAAATTTGTTTTGAACATACATTGACATTAATTTCTTATTCAATTTATTAATCGTCTTGATTTTCTCATCCGGTAGTTTAGTATGAGTTTTCAACTCAACATAATTATCAAACCCTGCGCTTCTTGTAATCCCACAATCTATTTCAGCCGTGTATGTGACAGGTATATCATCATCGACATTATGTGTTGCAATTGTATAAAAGTCCAGTTGATTTGTTTTATCACATACAATATCCTCAAATTTAAACCCCGTGTACTGTAAAAGCCTATGATGTCTCGACGAGGAATCGTCCTTTTCTTCAACCACATCAGCTTCCCAGTCATACGCGAAGAAAATTAATCCTTTCCAATATATCACGTCAAAGTGAATTGGTTGCTTATGGATGGGAACTCCCATTAATTTATGTAAATGTCTTCTAAGTGTTATAATTTTGAAGTCAGCCAATGTATATGACTTTTCGTTGATCAAATATCGTATCGATTCAAAGATTCCATCCAACAGATAAATCTTCTTTAAATTGATTCGTTCAAAATCTTGAAACCCTTCCGCTAGATCACTTCCTATTATTTTAGTTTTCTTCTTTACTTCAGTATTGTTACCATTCTTCTCTGCACGTGATCGTATGGGTACTATGACGGTATCTAATCCACTGATATCTTGAAAATTAATTGCATCACTCGTCTTGGTGAAATATGCACATTCTTTGCAAGTTTCGGAAAATATATCATTGGGTTGTAGACAATCAAAAAGTAGCTTCTCTTCAGGCACATCAAGGCATAGTTCTTTACTATTTATTTTCTCAAAGATTGAGAGAGGAATCTTTTCAATCATAGAAATAATTAGAGATCAAAGAGAAACAAGTTATTCATATTTGAAAAATTAATATATGTATTTATATATTTTTTCTAGTTCGTAAAACTTTACTAAATCACGTGATCCTAATTAACTGAGAAAGCTTATTTCTTTTCTCTTTGACCATAAGCTTTGGTAGCGTAGTCACCATCAATACAAATGACATCTTGTGGTCTGTATTTATAAGTCTTGTCAAAGTATTCGGTCAAGATTTGTTTAACACCATTGGCATATCTAGCTTGAGCATCTAAGGAAGTACCAGAAACATGAAGAGTCATAGCATTACCGTAAGCTTTACCGTATGGGTTGTGCATAGTTCTCCAAGGCATGTCTTTTGGAGCTGGTTGGACTGGCCAGACATCACCACCATAGTTAATGTGACCGGAGTTGACAGCATCAGCAACATCTTGAGGAACGGTGATAGCACCTCTGGCAGTGTTGATCAAGTATGAACCTTTCTTCATTCTGGAAATCAAAGCTTTGTCGAATAAACCTTTTGAACCTTCATATAATGGACAGTTAATGGTAACAACATCAGCTTGAGAAACCATGTCTTCAATTTTTTCAACTCTTTCAACAATATTGTCAGTACCATTGAAAATCTTGGAAGCATCATTCAATTTTTGAACAGCAGCATCTGGTAAAGCTTGGTAGTCATAGTACAACAATTTCTTTGGATTGAAAGCAACCAATCTTTCCAAGATTCTGTAACCAATTCTACCAGCACCAACAGTAGCGAAAACTTTACCTTCCATATCGAATTCATCTTTGGCAACGGCAGCAATGTCCCAACCACCATCGAGGGCTTGGGCATGACCTTCATTATAGTTTCTAATCAAAACCAACATGGTCATAACGGCATGTTCAGCAACAGATTGAACATTGGAACCAGTGACTTCCAAAACAGCAATACCTCTTTCATTAAGAGCATCTAAATCGTAATGGTCAGAACCAACACCAGCAGTGATACAAAGTTTCAATTTTGGAGCCTTGGCAATTCTTTCTCTGGTGACGTAAGCTGGGAAGAATGGGGTGGTGATAATGATTTCAGCATTTTCCAAGTTTTTGTCAAAAGCAGAATTTGGATTAGGTTCTTTGTCATCAGTAGTGATCAATTCATAACCATGTTGTTCAACAAGTTTACGAATACCTAATTCGTTTTCAACGGTACCTAATAATCTTTCTTCTTCTTTGGCGTGTTTACCACCGGCATAAAGAGCCATCAAGACAACTGGTTTACCCATTTTTAGTTAATTAGTTTTAGTGAAGTTAAAGTGTAAGTTTGTAGAAGTTATCAATCAATTGAAGTTTGGAGACTTGAGTAGATTGGTAGTGAGGAAAGTAAAAAGAAAATACAATTGGTCTTGAGGAATGTGGGGGGGACGAAGACCCACCTATTTATAGTTCTTTTTCTCGACTCTTTATCATGGATATGGATGGAACCAATTAATTGAAAAATCTTAAAGAAAGGAGTGGAATCTCCAAGAACAGATCTGCATAAAGTGGAAAAATCCCCTCCCGGTACTTAGTAGTACTGCAAATTATTCTCTAATTGGGCGATTTTTTCCACCTAATTAAAGAAAGGGGTTAAGTCCAATTGTCGCAAAATAAATTGTCTCGGATCAAGATTTACTATACTTTGCCGTTCCTGTATATAATTTCTTTCCATTTGGTTCCATCCCAGCAACTATTTTGGAATCAAAGTTGATTACTTGCTATGCATTGGAACCTACTACATAGCCCTTCCAAGCAATACAGTATATTTTGGAAGTGATAGCCTTACACGTGTATCAATTGAATTCTGTAAACAATCTTCTTGATGTGTTCACAAGTTCGCTCGATTTAGGTTTCCCAAGTAGCTAAGGTGTTTATTGTTTCAAACAAACAAGTGCAGCGGGGGGACTATCTCGAGATGTAGAAATCCCCAATCAACTCCTCAATTTCTCTTCATAGTTGTCTTCGTAATTTGAATTAAGTGGTGCACAATGATCACGACAATTGCAGTATCCGAGCCATTTAGTTTTTTTTTTTGCGATTACACCGGACTTGTGAATGGAATTGTGGGTGCTCATTCTTTTTTTTTTCTAGGGGTTCTCTCTCGAGACTTGTTCCGCGCAAATTGTTTCCTAGAGCGGATAATATTGTGGGGAATTGAAAAATCAATCACTGACATGGCGCAGGGCATGAAGTCTAACAATCTCGACCATTAATTGATGCTTTTTTTTTTTTATGATAATTTTGGACTACTTTCTTTTCTTTTAAAGATTATCTTTATACAACAACCCTACTTCTCTTCCTTGACGACATCAAAGTGTGTACTAAATTATGTTTTATTGCCAAAAAAAAAATACGAACTAAATAAATAGAGGGAGATGCAACTATACAGTTGATAATTTCTACATACAATGTGTTATTATCACTTAAACTGTTGATGAATATTAGTATTCAATGTCTTGTGTCTGTGCGAGTGTCAGTGATTGTTTGACTCCTTTTCATTAATCAAATGCCAATTGTTTCTTGATTTCAGCAATAGCTTTACCTGGATTTAAACCTTTTGGACATGTTCTAGCACAATTCATAATGGTGTGACATCTGTATAAAGACATGGAGTTTTGTAACATGGCTTTTCTGTTAGCAGTGGCTTGATCTCTGGAATCAATCAACCATCTGTAAGCTTGCATCAAAACAGCTGGACCCAAGTATTGTTGTTGATTCCACCAGTAGGAAGGACAAGAAGTGGAACAACAAGCACACAAGATACATTCATATAAACCGTCCAATTTAGCTCTATCTTCAATACTTTGCAAGTTTTCTCTACCATCAGCTGGGTTAGATTCTCTTTGCAAATATGGTTCAATGGATTTATATTGTTTGTAGAAATGTGTCAAATCTGGAACTAAATCTCTGACAACAAACATGTGTGGTAATGGATAAACTTTCAAGTCTTTAGATACATCTTGATCTATACGACATAAACAAGCCAATGTATTTCTTCCACCAATGTTCATGGCACATGAACCACAGATACCTTCACGACAAGATCTTCTGAAAGTTAAAGTTGGGTCTTCTTCGTTCTTGATCTTCAAAAGGGCATCCAAAACCATAGGACCACATTTGTTCAAATCAACATCATAAGTTTCCATTTTTGGTTCAACTTCCGGGGTATCTGGATTCCATCTATAAATTTGAAATTTCTTTACTCTTGGGGCCTTTTCAGTAGCTGCAGTGGCTAAGGATCTGAAACTGAGTTGAACAGTCTTTTGTTGACGAAGGATTGATCTGAACATTGTGATGGAGTTGATGATGTTTGATTGATGTTGAAAAAGAAAGAGAAAGGAAGATGTTGAGAAATTTTTTCTTCTGTTTTTTCTGTTTTGCCCTGAGAGAAGTTGTGTGAGAGTTCTGGTTGTTATATTTATTCAGTTGGTTCCGGGGGAAGTTAAAAAAAATTATTTTTATGCGTAGCTTTTACAAATTACTTTCTTCTAATTGGCTGGAAAAAATACATACTTTGGTTGACCTGACTAATATTTGAATAATACTGGTGGACTTCACCCTATTCAATACTTACTTTTGATGATATATAACCATACAATACGTCTGATTAACCACTTAGTATCATTGAAACATCAACTACAGATGGTATAGGTAGCATTTTCATAAACTCATCTGTCATTGGTTCTTGATTTTCCGGGGAAACAAGGAACAAATTTTCAACTTTTGACAAGAATTAATTCCCACTACTACAAACATTATTACTATTGATACTTTTGTTTTACAAGATAAGACACACCACTTGCTACTTCTGAGTGTATTTGGTTTGAGCTAGTGTATGTTTCGAAGCGTTAGTAACTTGATCAATACAACCAATCAACGATTGGCTCGGAACTTATAGGAACCGAAAAAATTTGGTAGCGTTATTTTCCGTTGGACCTCGTACCAGAAAAAAAAACATGCTGCACACGACTTGGAAATCGTGGTTCCATGGTTGAGATTTAACAACTTGTAATTATTGCTACGTGTAAACACAGTAAATGGGTATAATCTGATGAAAACTGATTGTTCTTTCTATTCAGTGACCACAATTACTTCTTGTTAAAATTTTATAGTTATTATGAGAAGAAAAAAAGCTTGAACAATACAGAATAATCTTGCTCTTTCAGTGGTCATTGAAAACTTTCATAAATAAACACTTTCAATAACCTTCTTAACCCTTTATTTGCCATGAAAAAAGTGAGGCATCCCCTAAAAGTGTTGATACAATAAATTAAACTGGGGTCTCTTTTGTAGAAAGAAAGCGAACTGTGACTACACATGTGGTGGTCATCCATATCCCCTCATTAAACAATCACAACCCATCATCGACAGGTTCAGACCAATAGCAATAGGGAATTCTGAGATTTTATCAAGGCTGAAATAACTGGAAAGCGGTTTTTTTGCATCCATTGATGTTGATTTCTTTCAAAATAGTGGCTTGAAAATCGTTTTTTTGTAAGCACCAGAAGATGGCTTTTTGGAATATGCATCGAAGTAGAAATTTTCATTCTATTATGATTTTAAAAAGTTTACACATTGCCAAGAACCTATTGTTGGATTCATTTATTCTCAAACGTTTATGTGTTTTGAGAAGTATTCGTGTTGAGGTATAGATGAATCTGGATAGTCTCTATCTCCTGGGAAAAATCAAATGGATCGCAATATGTTGTATTATATCAAATATAACAGTAAATTAGTAATTACTAGACAGATAGTATCTAAACAACCTACCCAAAGATATAAATGTTACTAGAGTAACATCCCTTACTCACGAGTGGTGTTCAAATTATTGTTACAAACCAACGTTGTGAAAAGTCTTGGCAATGAGAAAAAGAGGGTCTTTCTCAAACACATTTTTTTTTGGCAGCCAAAATATACCAAACCATAAACTATGCTATGACCTGTTCAAATCACTTCAACATTGTCCATACAAACAGAAAAGTATAAATACTTGAGCAGGTTCTTTACAAATGGTTTAATTTTTTATTCTTTCATCACTACAATTCAATCAATCTACCAATACATCAATAAATCATGAAATTTTCCATTGCTACTTTATCTTTAGCTGCTTTAGCTGTTGTTAATGCTACCGCTGTCACTTACGGTGAAGGTTTCTCCGGAGACTACAAACACAAGTATGATTGTGAAATCGATACTTATGAATGGAAATTCGCTTTAGCTGTTAAAGAATTGCATCATAAGAAGGACAAGTACTGGAGAGATACTGATTTAGATTTAGTTTATGAAATCGATGATGGTCAATTGTTCCATGGTTGTGGTAAAACTTATCCTATTTCCAAATGTAAACATTGTTACGAAACTTTTGAAGAAGTCACAGATGATGGCTGTGACGATGATTGCAAAAAGAAGAAGAAAGGTCACAAGTACGATAAACGTGGTGGTTACGATGATGGCTGTGATGATGATGGTTCCTGTACCTACCCATACTGTGAAATCTTTAACACTGATTGTGATTTGCTTATTACCTTACATGATGGTGTATTGAAAGATGAAAAACATGCAACTGGTGAAATCGTCGCTAATCATCAATTCCAATTTGATAAACCACCTCAACCTGATGCTTTACATAAGAAGGGGTTCTCTATTGTCCACACCGATAATAATTATTACTTGGCTCTCGACCATAAAATTGAATTCTGGCACTGTAAAGTTGGTGAAAAAGGATTATACAAACTTTACGATCAATCTATTGGTGGTCAATGTTCTCCTGTTGAACTCATTGTTTTGAAATCTGATAAAAAAGCTGAATTTGAAAAACATGAAAAGAAAAAGCATAGCAAATATGATTAAATGAGATTGAATACATGGCTATTAGAAATTTTTACAGTGTGCATTATAAAAAGTTTTTGGTTCTCCTTATTAGTTGATTGGTTTAGATTTTTTTGATAAAATTCTTTGCAAATTTGGTACTAATATAGTTTTTCGGGGTTTAGAGGGTGGTTCAATTCAATTTTCGGTTCTGGTTAATTCAGTTTTTTTATAATTTCTATAGCTTTCATATGAATATATTTCTTAGCACACTAATTGGAAGAATACCTTGTAGTTAAGAATTACTCTCAACATCAAGAACAGAGACAAGTAGTTACTCTAATAAGTCTTTATCTTGAATTAAACTTATTTTTTGTAAGATCACTCGGATGTAGCTGCCGTTGTAAAGTAGACCCCCCGAGGTTCTACTTGTTCTTGTTCTCTATCTTCAAAAACACAAAACACGGGGGAACTTTTTCATGCACTTGGAAGGTCTGGACCTATCTAAAAATACACAATGCAATATGTACAGGCAATTGGTTGAAAACCAAAATTCCTTGGATTATTGGAAACTTGTAGAAGTATACAAGATCACAATACACAAAGTTTAAAATTAATTTTGTGTACGCGTATGTGTACCCCTAAGACATTGAGCTTTAAAATGGTCAAATTTTTCCGAGGACCCTTAAGCATTGAGTTCCCTTCCACTACGATTCATTCAAAGCCCTCCAACTTGTTTAATTCTCTTGCTACGCTATTATTAACAAACACCTCCCTATCTCTTTGCTTTAAAGACTGCATTATAGGTGATGTAAAGCAAGAATTTTTTTGGAGAAAAACTACAACGTGTGTGTGAAAAAAAAATAACGCACATGTGATACCAAGTTGGAATTGGTGTGTGTGTGTGTGTTTGCTTTTGGTTTGTGTTTTAGCCTTTGTAAAGTTACTTCACGTGATAACAATGATAACATAATATGCATATTCTTTGTATCGTTTCTGTGTAATCAACTAGTTCGTATTTGCACATTGGGATATCTTGTGTTCTTGTTTCTATTTTAATTGCAAAAGCTCTTGATTGAGAAGTTACACTTTATCTCCAAGACAACTGAAATTCCATTGCGCAATCAGTATTGTACTCCAAGAAAAGAAGGAGAGTCATATTGAACAACACACTCAAATTTACCACCGGGCTTGAATTATCTTTACTCTTGTTCAGCTGGTTTTGTTACGAATTTTATTTTTTTTTGTCAAGTTTTGTTGCAAGTCCAACACATTTTCTTATGCATAAAACCCAACAAATAAAACCTTAATAGGCTTGTCAATAGTTTAATCATAAATCTGGAATTGCATTTAAGACTCCGGCACCCGCTATTGCCAGTAATGCAGTGTGTGTGGGGTGGGGGAGGTCGGTTTTCTAGCTGCACATGTAGAAGCGCATCTATAAAAATTTTCTCCATTAAGCCAAGACACATGGATTAAACACTTTAGTCCAAGAAATATATTGACAGCGGAGATGATACTCTGGATTTATGAAATATTCACACATCGATTGGTAGAAGTTACACAATTGTCGAAATGGAAAACATTTGTTATTGTTTTTGACTTCTTTGTAAAAAGTGTAACTATGTTTTGGCTAAGTTCATGGAATTGCAATCAAAAGAATAGTTGCTCTTGCTCTTGCAATTCTAAAATTAAATACATGTGTTAAAGTGATAAGCTCATTACCCATAGAAGGTACACCCCTTATAAATACTCCTCTTTTCACCAGGATATAACGTAAAGTAAAAATGGGAATAGGAGACTAAAATCAAAAAGGGGATACGAAGAAGATCAACATGTCAATGAATTTATTTACGTTTGATGAATTTTTTGAAGCTCAACTTGAAGAGTACATACTAAATGAAAAGTTAAAAATAGAGAATCAATGGAAACAGAAAGTTGACAAGTTGGAAAAGAAAATAGATAGAATGAACGAAATAATCGACGAGCTACTTACATCCCACAGGAATACCGACAATCATGAGAACAACGTGCAGACTAGTACGAGTGTTAGCTCCGCACCACCCACTTCATCCCCCAGACCACAAGATGAAACGTTTTCCACCCCGTCCCCAAAAACACCACCACCTCCACCACCATCTCATTAATGACGCGGAAATAATTGCGACATCGGAGGTAAAAACGGAACCAGTATCCCTGAGTGTAATTATTTTTAATACACATTTCATGGGGGGAGAAGAAAATTATCTTCTACGTAAACTCATCCAAAAACAATTAATTCCACAATACCGCAAGTATCTGGAACAAAAACCAAAAAAAAGGGAATTCGAACAATAGAGAGAGAAAAGAAGCCAATTCAGGAACTTTACAGTACATATCTTGAATTATAGCTTAAAGTCCGATAGCAAAATGCAAAATGCAAGATATGAGACTTCGGATGTAAGATGAAAATGTAAGTGTTGTGTATTATTAGACTGCCCATGTGTTTAATGCTTGTATGTATGTTTAATCAGCCACTCCTTAATTTCGTAATTTATAATATATAAACAATATTGAAAACGTTTCCTCAATTTGTTCTTTGATGTATATTTGAAAATTCTGAAAAACTTCTTAAACAAGTTAAACACAAAGTTTTTAAATGTGTAGGAGAGGGTATCCTTTCAAGAATAAAGTGGGGAGAGACACCACACATCTATATAATATTTATCTCGTACCATACGGTATTGTACATTTAAGATGAAGGGGATGGTCAATAAAAATATTGAGTATTATCTTTCTTGCAAACAATCTTGCAATTTGCTGGTTTATTATTGCAAAATAACAACAAGAAGTTTGGATCTCTTTGTTTTGATTTCCTCTCCCTTATGATGCAAAAAAGCAAAAGAGGGCTAAAATATTTTATTACACTGTGCGGCAAAACCTAACTTGTGCATTGCAGCATTTTAGTTCATGCATAAAGGGATAACAGAACAGAAAGAAAAAAAAAACAACTCAAATTAAAGTTTCAAGATAAAAATTTGTACAGTTACTGAGATTGTGTACAGCGTAATAACGCCTGATGTACCTTCGTATTGTGCTATATTTCCTAGCCTAATTGCAAATTTCACTCTTTCAAATTACAAATTTTGTTTACACTAACACATGTCTGCCACAACTACAACAACAACAACAACGGGGGGTTGTTGATTAGTAATACCATTACCCAAAACACAATAACCATTCAAACTCGTAAACAACTACATGTCATTGTGATATGTCCAATCAAATATTGAATCTGTCGAACCAATTAGCAGATTAAAATAGAACAAAAACTAGGAGTAGGGGTATCCTTGAAAACTGCAAAGGGGACTAAAAATAACAATAACAAGAAATTCGGCTTCAAAGTGTGAGATGAAAATTTGAAAATTTAGACAGAAAATATTAGCTGACTGCAATCCTTGTCTAAATTAGGAATGTAAATAAATGTTAGCAGCACAGTAGATAGTGCAATACGCAAAATTGAATCCTTAAATTAATGAGGAGAAAGAAACTAACCGAAAAGAGGGGGGTGATGAGGTGAGGTTGGGGAGTTGGGGAGTTGGGGGTTTGCGGTATATACCGATAAGAAATTTTTCACCATGAAGTAGAGAATCTGTGTATAAATAAATAGTAAATTTCTTTACCCTTTTTCCATTTTGGCATTTCAAAGTATCAACAATCAAAATATAATCAACCAAAAACACAATGAAAAGACACCATGATGATTCAGCTGCTTCAAAACAATTAATTACAGAAAGATCCAAGATGAGAAAGACAACAATCATAGAAAGCTACCCTTCTCCAACTTATTCTTTTGAAGAATGTAATGATTATTATTTTGCTCCGGTAGCAAGACCAAGTACCCCAGTTAATAAAGATATTGATTATCTCAACAACGTACCACATTCTCCAATCAAGAGCACTGCTGGTTTTGATCTCTCGCCAATTTCCTGGCCAGATTCATTAAGTTTCCCTAGTCCAACCCTGAGTCCTAGCCCAAGTCCAAGTCCAGAACCTAGTGTCAATTCAACTCGTTGCGCATCACCTATACTAGATTTAACAGCAATTCCAATAGATCTAGAATCCGAACTCCAATCTCAACAAGAACAACCAGAGCTTGAATCCGAATCTCAATCTCAACCTGAAGCTGAACAAGAAAATGATGCTGGTAATCAAGAAATAATATATTTCAATTCCCTTGCAGCTTTGAACTTTAACCCATTTGTTCCTTTCAACAACGCTCCTTATCCATTTACATATGTTGAATCATTAACCACCACAAAACCCCAAGCTCTTTTACCGCCTGTTTTCATCAAAAGTGAAAAAGACAATGTTAAAAAACCCTCCAAACCAACGAAAGAAGGTAAGGCTTTTGTTATTTTACCTCCTGGCTCAAGAGGTAACGATGTTGTTTGTACCAACTACAATTGTCCCTGCGATGCTAAACCCTCCTATTTAGCGGAAAAGATTTTCATCAACGAAATTCAGAAAATAGATCCTGTTTTCTTATAGCATTATATAAAGTCCATACTACACAACCAAAAAAAGTTCAAAAAAAAAAGTAAAAGTTGCATAGATTTATAGCTAATTTATATTTCAATTAACAATCTAGTTCATTTCTTCAAACCACACCAGAGGTTGCAAAAAAAACAGACGTTTGCTGCACATGTTGGATATAAAGCAACGTCTGTTGAGTTGTCAATCCTACTAGTAGTTTTGGTTAAGTGCTACTTGCATACACATGGAAGAGTGTCATTGAAGCGATATTTTAGACCAATCTAATCCGTTACCATGTTGTGAACTCATACCCCCTTATCACAAAGTCCTCTCATATTTTTTAGTGGTTGCCACGCGAACCGAAACAAAAAAAAGGATAAACTCAATTGGTAGCAACATTTTTTTTAATCTCGGATTTATTCCCATGTTTAATTAATTTGACGGAGTTTAGAATAAATTAGTTTGTTCGGTTGGAAAAACTGGGGCGTGATACTACAAAACGATTCGTTCGTTTTCCCAACGGCTTTTTCTTTTCAAGACAATTATTATCAACCAACAAAACTAAAAAAAAAACTCCATTTCATGATTAACGAACAAGCGTATTATAAAAATGGGTTTCAAAAGTCAATTTCTGATACTCATTCATGGAGAACAGTTGAAAACTCAGCAAAATATTTAATCCCTATACTTCAGCCAAATTTCAAAGTATTGGATGTTGGTAGTGGTCCTGGGTCTATAACTCTTGATTTCGCCGCTAATTATTTAACTCAAGGTTCAATTATTGGAGTTGAGCCAACTCAAGAATTGATAGATGTGGCTAGGGATAATAAGGCAAAGAAATATCCATTATTGGAAAATGTGTCGTTTGCCAAAGGGTCGATTTACAATTTACCTTTTGAAGACAATAGTTTTGACTTGGTGCATGCTCATCAGGTTGTCATTCATTTACAAGATCCTGTCAAGGCATTGGAAGAGTTGGCAAGGGTGACTAAACCAGGAGGGTACGTTTGTGTTAGAGACGCTGATTTGGAAGCAAATATAGCCTCACCGGAGAAATTCGAACCATTGAGTGATTTTTACGTTATAAAGGCAAAAAGCGCCGTTTCTACAGATACCAAAGCGGGAAGAAAATTGAAGGGAAGAGCAATTGCCGCGGGGTATAATCCAAGTAATATTACTACTTCATTTTCATCGTGGTTGTGTTCGGATGATCCACTGAAGAAGAAGGCATGGGCAGATGCAACAATCAACAGAATTAAAAGCGGCGCAGAAGTGGTATATCCTGATGATCCGGCGAAAAACAAGGAAATCAATGATAATACAGTGAAATTGTGGCAAGAGTGGGTCGTGGATGAAACTTCGCTATTTACCATGGTTCATTTTGAAATAATCTACAAAAAAGTATAGGCACCACAAACCAATTTGTATACTTTAGAACTACATAGACTAGAAAAATCAATAACATCGTTTATATTGTATTGTCTATACAACCCAGTTTGATAATTCCTCTACCAATTTATCATTCAATAATTTCACAGATTTAGAAAATAAATTGCTCTCACTAGTTTTATCTCGAACTTTTCTAAATTCATTAAGTAAACATTGATATCGGTTCATTTTCTCAAGACATTTCTGTAACTGTTGACTTGTGCTTGGTCTTTCATTGAAAAGATCATCATCTTGCATCAATTCATCATCATCGTCTGTATTTTTCAAAAAATCATCCATGCCATCGTTGTCACCTGGTCTTGACTGCAGTGACGAAGTATCATTAAAAATCGAAGAATAATGATTGTCCATAGTCAATTCAAACGCTGTATCTGATGTCTTCTGAATAGGGTAATTGAAAGTAGTAGTGAACTCTCTTTTCCAATAGTCTCTGTCTGCTTTAGTCTCAATTGAATCCAATAATATAACAGATACCATCAAATTGATATACATTTTTGAATCTTCATGATTGTTTTTCTGAAAATTGTAGATTTCCTGAATCACACTAGCGATTATGTCGGGTTTATTGCTTAACATATATGTATACAATAAATCTTTTGGAAGTTTCTGCTCACCAAGTAATTGTTGCTTTATATGCTCCCTGATATTAATATCTCTTGTTATGGTAATAGGTTTATCCAAATATGCAACTTTTCCAACGATACCTTCCATCATCTCAGAAGGTGGGTTCATTGATAAGATGTCATTTCCACAGACATTTAAAACCATTTTAATGATCAAATTTGAACCATCTTTGATTAATTCTTTGATAACTCTGAACTTCAATTCTTTTTCAATAGTCAGGTTTCTTACCAATGCTTTTATAATTATAGGTATAATTGGAGTGAGAAATGGTTGACTTAAATATTCAAGCCCATTATTTAAAATTTCCCAAGTGATTTTTTTCGAGCTTGTTGCTATTACACCTTGTTGGTAAATGATTGGAACAACTTTATAAATTTGCTTTATATTCAAAGATTTGATTAAATCATCTGATAACCCTTCGTTTCTATCATCAAACAAAGCATTCACCCAGTCATTTATTAAATGATTGTAGTTATCAATAATTATCTTGTCCTCATTGTCACAATTGGTTGGTGCATCATCTACCAAGTTGTCACATAAACGATAGTAGAAGTTATTCAAATAATCTATAATGAATGAGTCTTTAATTTCCAATTTCGATAAATCTATTTTAAACGTTTCGACAATTGTAATCACACTTAAGATCATGGTACCGCAGAAGGAATAGTAGTCTTGAAAATCTTCATCATCATCATCGTCAGTCTTGAAGTTAGATACATCTATAACATCAATCAATTTGTAAAGTAATGATAAATTACTGTTGAATAGTATGATATTGACAAGCTCGATATTATTCATTACAGCAAGTAGCAATCTGTTTAATTTCTCAAAATCTTTGGCATATATCAATTCGTCAACAATATTCAAAATCACTTGGGTTATCTCTTGTTGATATTTTGCCAGTCTACCAATCAGTGGCAATTCGTTAACCAATTCCAATAACCCGGATTCTTCCAACGACGTGAATTCACTGTTCACATCAAGAAGTTTTTCATTAAATTTAGAAGATAATTGCAAATCTGGGTCATTGAAATTATCAAATGCGGCAAGAAACTTTTGTTTAAATTGGTTATCAACTTCAACTGTTTGTAATGCATCCATCACGGCTTTTTCAAGGTTTTCTTCACCAAATCTAAAATTATTGAACAACAATGGAACTCGAGTAAGAAGGAAATTCTTTGCGTTAAATAGAGCGTACCCATCCATATCCAAGCAATGTAAAATATTCTTGATAAACTCGTAAGCAATCATATATGAGTTCTTCTGATTTGCTGGTGTGACAAAGTTCCCTATAAATACATTCATGACATTATCATAATCAAAATGACGAAACACTTTACGTATCCAGAGTGATTTCCGTTTATTGTAATATTCATCCAATTTGTTAATCATTGTTAATGATGCAACATTGACATGTACATTGGAATTCAAAGAAACGATGGATGCTTGACGTTCAGTTCTCACCATGCTTTGAAAGTTACGCAATTGTTCCACTTGTGAATTAGTAAGGATTTTCTTCGATTTTGTCAATAAATAAATTGCTAAAGTATCATCTTCAGTCAATGATTTCAAGAGTGGTACCAATTTGATTATAAAGTTTTGCATCGAACTTATCGTTTCATTTTGAATGTATTTATCAAACTTATCCAACAAAACACCAAATAAAAACACAATATGCTCAAGCGTGTGTGCAGAAACTTTATTATTCTTGACATATCTCAGTACGTATTCAGTAAACTCCTTTGTTATGAAATTTTTCAACACCTCTTTATCATAATGTTGGGATCCAGTCAATATCTTTACTATTTTCGATAAATATTTGTCTTGTACAGCATTACTGATTTGATCAAGATTCGACCAGAACAAATGATTATTCTCCACAGTGCTAAAAGATAATTCAATTATCAAATTCTTTTTACATTCGTTCCATTTATGTTGCTTGACTGAATCGTGGTCAGATTCAATGTTCAACAATTCAGTAATGTATTCATTGTTCGGAATAGTTCTTTTCTTTGCCAATTGGTTGAACAAGGATACAAATAACTTTGGCGATAGTTTTTGGTTAATTGATTTCGAAATGAGCTTCGATAGGGATAGTTGATGTTCTGACATTGTTGAAGATAACACACAATAGATTTCAACAAACAAGATTGGAAAACTGTGAGAAAAATTTAATAGAAAAAAACATGAATTCTTTATTTCCGCTCAGATTCCACGCGCCAAAATTCCTAGACTCACGTGACATATAAGGAATATAAATAACAATAAATTAAACTAAAACAAGAACTTATATATATGTATATAGAACACTCTTTTTTTTACTTAAAGCACAAAAACTCTTATTTAAAAATATAGAAACGAAATCCCCACCAATAAGAAATAACTTGAATAAAGCAACGCTTTGACTTTTCCAACATTTCACCAAAGTTAACAAATATTAAACAAAATAAAACAAAACAAACTGAGCTCTAAAACATGGCACCACCAAACAATTAATGTAAAAAGACATAAAAGTCATAAATTATGATTATAGTGAAACAGGTAGAAAATAATGATGTAATAATGATAGTGATAAAAAAAAACAAAAATTAATAAAATAAAAAACACATTTTCAAAAAAAAAATGTAAAAAGCCATGTAGTCATAATTGCCAAAACACTCAAAAACAAAATGGACAGCCCAATGTATATAAAATTAAACAACAAACTTGTATCAAATTACCAATTGAAAAAATAATAGTACTAATAACAAAAAGGAAACACAAAATAAATGGCAAACTTAACCAAATATATCCAAATCAAAAATAAAAATTAAAAGAAAATAAAAAAATCAATATACGTGGATGTCTCTTCAATCTCTAACTTCACCATAAGCCTGAGCTACTGAACCCGGACATAATATTGCTGCTAGTTTTGGTGATTGGAGTAGCAGTCAAAGTTGTGGAGGTTGCGGAAGATTTATTGCCCCAAATTGAACCAGTTGTAGGTGTCGAAACACCCATACTCCAGGTGCTAGTGCTAGTTCCAACTGGAACCAAAGAAGGTGAATTCAAAAAATTGGTCGTAGTTGGAGTGATGGAAGCACTCATCAAAGGTGAGCCACTCAAAGTCTTGCTTGAGGTGGACAAAAACAAATTTGGAGGTGATGAGTTCTTGTTCGCATTTGGAGGTAACAAGACAGGAGAATTGCCATTCGAGCCCGCTGGTTCAAACAATTTGGTAGAAAAATTAGCACTAGTAGCGGTAGTGGTTGTTGAGGATTGAGAAGATGCTGAAGTCTGTTTGTTGCCATACTGACTATTGGTTGGAGAAGGAATGGAATGGTTGCTGTTGTTGTATTGCATGAAGTTAGATTTCAAGCCAAAACTCCCACCGGTCAACTGCTGATTAGATGTGCTAATAATTGATGAGTTTGTATTGGATTTATCCATTGCTACATCACCAAAAACTTGGGGCGTATGCAGGGAATAAACTTGGCCCGATTGCGAGTTGTAAGACATGAACTGTTGAGCCTGTTGCTGCTGTTGTTGTTGCTTCTTCTGTTGAGCCAATGCTGCTTGTTGAGCTTGTTGTTGTTGCAACAAGTACGTTTGCTGTTGTTGGTGCTGAACTGCAGCGGCCGCAGCGACGGCTGCCAAGGCATATTTATTTTGTTGTTGTTGTTGTTGCTGCAAATAATGCTGCTGCTGATGATTATGATTATGATTATGATTGTTGTTATTATGGTATCTATGCGTAGATTGCAGTTGGTTCTTTGATTGGTTAATACCAGCCTTTTCAATGAATTCTAGTTGGTAGTTAAATGGAACTATTTCCAATTCTCTTTTTGGGTACATTGTTGGGGCAGACATAATCGATTATAAATGACTTATAAGTGGATCAAATATTCCATGCAAATGATAATAATGACAATGAAAAAAATAGAAAATTATGACAACACTATTAAAGATTAATTCTGACTGAGGAGTACAATTATTAAAAAAATATGAATAAAACACACACACACCTAAAATGAACAAGTCCTTTCTTTATATGGGAAATAAATATTAATTTAATATTTTGTTAATAAAACACCTGATTGAAAAATAAATTAAACCTTGCAAGAAATGTACAAATTTTTGAATATAAAATAAACCTTCCTGAAGTAATAAAAACAAAAAGAACTTATGATGGAGGTTTGCCAGTAATTAATATGAGAAAACAAAAGGAAAATATATGGATATGTAAGTGTGAACCAAGGGTGGGGGAAGTAAAAGACAACACAGTAGTATGGTTTTCTTGTCTGGTTGTTGTTGGTGGTAAGTTCTTCGATATTTATCAACACACAAAGAACCCTTTTCAAATCTATTTGCACTTCCTGTGTGGTTCTCAATATATATGGATATATGAAGTGTGTATTCTCCGGTATTCTGAGTGATACCTTCTTGATAGAAATGAAAGAGTGTGGTGGTGGTTGTAAAAAGAGAATGAAAATGAAATGAATGAACCAAATAAAAAAAAAAATGTTTCAAGTGTGCCCAATTTGTTTTTCTGTATTTTTTTTCTTTTCTTTTGGTGCCGCTGTCTTGACAAAGAGACCACCCAAAGGAAAAAGGAAAAAAAAAAAAGTCAGGTGTCTCCATGCAGGACAATCCTCGGAATACTTCTGAACCAATAATCTACATGGCATATCAATGAGGTACTGCATACACTCACGCGGCAGGTAATATGCCCTGTGGGTGCAAGACAGAAGAGATATTACAGATTATGCGTTATGTACTATTACTTTCAATTAAAGGTCTTAAACAGTCTATACATCATCAATTACTCAATCATTCAACCCCCCATTTCTACAACTCCAAAACATTTAAACTATTCTGAAGGGGTTGATGAAGGTTGTTGCCAGGCTGGAATACCAGATTCTGTATTGTTAGTCTTGTTTTCCGGAGTGGAAGCATTTAATTGCCAGGATGGGACCCCAACATTCTTAATCTTTTCTTTGATTTCTTCCTCTGATTTAGAAGTACTAGCAGCGGCAGAAGATTGTTGCCAAGCAGGAATTCCACTACTACCTTCGTCTTTCACGTCATCTTTAGGTTGTTGTTGTTGAGATTCCTCCTTTTCTTTATGCTGCATTTGCCAAGATGGAATACCAGCTGCAAAAACGCCCGCTTCTCTAGTCTCTCCACTAATCTTTGGTTCTTCTGGTTTCTGAACGTCTACTGAGGGTTTGACTTCTTCTGGTTTCTTTGCTTCTACTTCTTTTTTTGGCTCTTCTTTCTTTGGTTCTTCTTTCTTTGGCTCTTCTGGGGTTGCGCTTACAGCAGCCTTGGCTCTTGCTTTCTTCAAGATTTCCGAGGCTGATGGTATCGATGAGACTGGGGCAATTTTTCTCGCGTCAGCACCTCCATTGGCCTGAGCAGCAGAGTCACCTCTGGCTTTAATCAAATTCTTTAATGATTGCAATTCTTGACTGATCTCACTTAACTCTTCATGTATGTTCTCTTTGGTTAAGTTCATGTTTTTCTCAATACTATTGCTCAAGCTGTCAATTTCTAACTTCATCAATCTCAAGTCATCGTCAAATTTCAACTTGTCTTTATTGTATTTGTTCAAGAAATCATTGACGTTTTCAATAACAGTATCGATTTCTGCCAATTTTGTTTCGTTGGCAGCTTTGATTTCTTCTTGTTCAGTGGATAATTGTTCTAAAATCTTGTCAATCTTTATAAACTCTTCATTTATAGTTTCCTTGTCTTGATCTATTGAAGCTTGTGATGGTGGAATGATAGCAGGAATCAAATAATTCGTTACAACTTGGTATAAACCATATGTAACACCGGCCGTGGCTGTGGCCATGATAAAATAATCTTTCCATGATCTCTCAGGTACCGGTGGCGCAACGTTGTAGTAATCTATTGGAAGTTGTTGTTGTTGTTGCTGTGAGGGGGCTTGGTATATGGATGATGTAGTGCTGGTAGAATTAGAATTTGTAGTGGAACCAGCCGTGTGTTCATTTGCCCTTCTTAATGCCTCTTCGATTTCTTCTTGGTTCAATCCTTTGCTTTCCAAGAACTCTACTTTCTTGGTTAACGGGGAGTTAGCAACTTGTGAGTCCTTCAAAAACGTGACTGCACTGTTGATTAAATCCTCATTCATGATTTGATTACAAGATAAGACTGATTAAGAAAAAGTGGTTTCAAACTTCTTTAGAATTTTTAAAAAATTTTTAATTTTATTTTTCGGTTATCCTTTAGATTGTTGCGGGTGGGTGCGCCAAATGACTGTGACCGACATTTTATTTTTACTGCCCACCAAAAGTGGGGAGGAAAAGTTTGCTTGTTTCGGTAGGTGCGAATTTTTCATCCCGCGGAAGTGAATTTACCACACCAGAGTGGTGAACTTTACAAGAGGTAATCCCAGCCAACGGTTTATGTATGTTGATATTTTATATTTACAGGTTCTATATTTGTCTGTCTCAATTTAAAGGAGTTTTCGCTCTATTGAACTTTGTCTGGAAATATTTGCTCTTAATCAACTCTTCGTAAATGCACCAACTTATACCAGCACTAATACCCTTTCTGCCCAATCTCAACAGTAACCCTCTAAATAAATTTCTAACACCACCATCTTCTTTAAGCATTGATTTCAACACTTTCATCATTGATGTCTCGTCCGTTAATTGTAATCTAGTCTTTATTGCATCAAACGGGGCAGTTATAGTTGTACATGTACTTGCTGCCAATACAGCAGCAGCAGAATTTATAACACTAGATCTATTGTCTCCCAATGAATAAGGCACAATCTTGGGTGCTAAATCATTCTTGAACGCTTCATATGTCAACACATATAATCCAGCGTACGGACAATCTCGAGCCAAGGTAGCCACTGAACCCCTGAAAAAGTTCTTTATTGAATGTTTCCCTGTATTTCCATCCACGTAAATTCCACGGACACCTTCGTACATGGAATTGTAGTTGTATAAATTCGATTCGAATCTCGTCTTTATAATAGTAATTGGCATTGTGATATACCCAACCAAACCACGGGCAAGGAAACCAGTGGTTAGGTTCTCCATTGGTGTAAGTTTAGGTAATACTGAAGAGTCAGATTTGAGATTTAATGTCGAATCTTTTGCACTCTTGTATTCAGCCCAATCTGATCTCATTTTTGACAATATACTGAAATATAACCCTGCTCCAATTGAAGTTCTCAACGTTGAAGGTAATGTGCCTCGCCATAAATCCTTCACTCTAGTGAGTTTTTTCAATTCCTTTAGCACTGACGTTTTCACTTCTTGCTTAGACACCACTTGTTGCTGTTGGAGTCTTGTTTTGAGTAAATCAAACGGTTGGAGAGTCACTGCAGACACCAATCCTGCGGTTGCTCCAGCTATTAGATGAGCACTTGCATCGGGAGATCTGCCATTGGGTTTTTCCAGATTGGAAGAGGTGGTTGACATTAAATTTTTCCTTTTTTCGTTCTTTCTTTCAAGCCAATGGATGGACTACGTCTGCATGTATCTATATAACTTTCTGATGAGTTGTTGATGATGTGCTAGTAGAGGTTTAGAAATTTGGTATGAAAAAAAAAAGAGGAAGCTTCAGACTCGCCGCGAGTAAGTGGACGAAGTCGACTGTTGTTCGGAGGATGGCTAGTGCGACATTGCATAATCCTGGTCGAACACCTATCTCCGCAATTTTCTATTTTTGTGAATCTGTTAATTCGGTCATCTACTTACAAAAATTTATCTACGAATATTCTATTGTCTCTTGGAAAAAGTCATACAGTTCTTTCGTGATAACTAACACGGGATCGACTTCTTTCAAATGAAATTTCTCATGGTCCCATAAGGACAAACTTGCCAATGCCAAATAACTGTGCATCGGATCAGGTGAACCATTAGGAACCGATGCAAACCCACCAACCAATTGATGCTGGGTTTTATTCAACAAGTAATCTGTAGCTTTTGAAAGGTCCACGAGTTTCACATATTCTGGATCAATGATGTATAAACTCCCAGTACACCACCATGAATAACAAGTGTCACTAAATTTGTTTTCCCTTCCATTGAACCCTCCAATATCAACAGAACGATAATATTCGTAACTTACATCCTTGTATAAAACTTCAGGGTAATCAACTTGTCGTTGTATCAACCATTCTTTGGTGAATTTCAAGTTTTTCAATGGATAATTAAGTAGTTTCAATGATGCCACACCACAAAATGTAAATCCTAAATGAGACTCATCAATTATTGTAGAGCTAAATCCTCCATTTGGATTAATCCTCTCAATGATATACTCTTGTAATGATTTCAAATCTATATCAATGCCTGCATCGGTGTTTCCATCACATTTCATCAAATGGCGAATCAACAATGCCATATAACATACTCTAAGATCTGGCACCCCAAATTGTTTGTAGACACCATCTTCATAACGAATAGTTGGAACAAACCCACCCTTATTTACACCATCTTTCACTTGGCATTTGCGTAAGAAATTCAACACTTTTCGCTGATTTATTTTCTCATGGTATGGCGATTTCAAAATAAGTAACGTGTACAATGCAAATAAAGTAGATGCCAAATCAGGTAGGTCATATGAACCAATGTTTTTAAAATAATGAGTGGCTCTAAAAGATATAAACTCTTCGTTTTCAATCATGAATTGATTGTAAATGGAATCACGATAATATTCTAATTCAGGCTCGCTGAATTTAAATTTGTCAAGTAGTTGAAGACCATGTAGACAAAAGTATATTAATGCCAACTTGTTTGATTCTTCAGATTGAGCTGATGATGGGAGTCCCACGAGGCATCTATTGAAAAATTTCTCATGTTTGGTAGTTAATAATTCACCCATTGTGGAAGTGGATGTTGTTGATAATCAAGGGGACTAAACAAAAAAAAAATTTGTTCCTGAATTTTAGGTCGAGAAATCTCTGCCCCCCTTGATCACTTGACCCCCAAGCCCTGGGCATGCTGAAACACGCCTCTTAACGTGTTTCCTTAAACTAAAGGGATACAAAAATCATTTATGCAATGTCCAATCTTCTATAAATCAAAACATTTGCAGTAATATCGTGTGTAAAGGATTGATTTTTTCACTGCCAATATGAGAAAACAGGTCTCGGAGTTAAATTAAAAACCATACTTGAATATGGAATTCGCTTTGCGCTTTTTTATATCCTAGTTTATTCTCGATAATTTACCAATGGTGGAAAATAAAACCCAATAACTCTCAAGTGTTTAACCTTTTTGAAGCCGCTCACGTGCAAGACATAAGTTAACTCTATTTGAATCCACTGCCACCGTGATAATTACCACATAGCCTACAAGGTTGCAAATCGAGACTGAATCCACTTGGAAAGTAGGCGATGCAATTGTGTGTTTAAGTAATATGACGATTGGTAACAGAATGGCCTGGTATTGTTGTGCTGGTTGAAAAAATTGAGGGGATGCGCTCGATATTCTATTGTATGCAGATATATTTCTTTTAATTATAATAGTACTTTGTATAATGGCCAACGAAGGTTTGAAAAATCCCAAACTCAAGTCAGTCAATTTTTAACTTTGAGTCTGTGGCTCTTGTGTTATTTCGTGTATGATTAAAATATTTGAACGGGATAAACAATACCCTCCTCTCCACAAAAGTTATCATGAGAGAAAACAAGATGAATAACCATTATTATTATTTTGTTTCTTTAAACGACTTCAAGACCCCTATTGTCCACTTGTCTTTCTCCACTGCCAAGAGCCAATGCATGTTGACAATCATAACAGACAGTCTACATGGAATGATAAAGGCTCCCCATCAACACAAACGCGTAAATTGATGGGAATCTCTTAAAATATCCCGGTTATTTAACTATTTATATTCGTTGGAACCGTCGTCTTTTCGTAGTAGATCTTGAGTGGGTAGATTGAAAAACTGGGCTGAAAAAAGCCTCAACGTGGGGAGGGATGATCTTGCCTATCCCTGTTGAATGGATACACAATGTAAGATAGATAGCAATCGATACACCAAATTATAATGATATTAGGAGAATAAATAAAATATAAGCACTGCCTACTGTGAGTTCATTTTGCACATTGATCAAAACAAACTTCTCCTGAATTTATTTGACACTAAAAAATCTAAATTAAGTTTTCACAAACTTTATTTTCTTTTGAGAAATCTTTCAAAACACGCATGGCACCTTTTTTATAGTTCTAGAGTCGTATGGGGATTGTTGATTAAACTTTAGGTCCTACCAGCAACTCGTCAGTTTCAAGGTTTTGTTTGTGTTGTACCAAGAAAAAGTTCTGTGTTTTTGAAGAACAAAGTTGTGGGAGTTAACTAGTATCGCATAAATGTGGATGCAAAATATACACACACACATACAAAATGGAGGCGATGAAAAGAATGCTTTTACACACACACACACAAACATTAAATAGTTTCTTTTTTTATTGATCACGGTCTATATTGTTTAAAATATAGACACACATATATCACCGAAAGGGCTAATGATACGCTGGCAGTATTTTTGTTCCTTATTTTCATTTTTCCACTTTATAAATACTGGCCTTGATGTCAATCATTTATAATTTTTCAATTTCTAATTTTCGGTATTTCTAAAACAAATTTCAATTAAGAAACATTAATCACATTATCCATATAACATAATGAAGACTGCTTCCCTTACTTTATTGTTAACTGTTGCCACTGCAATTAACCTTGCTGCATTCAAAAACGTTTTCCCAAACAATTTGGTCATTAGAGCCGATGAAACTGATGCCACTGATGCCGCAGTAGATACTGCTGCTGCTGATACTGATGCCGCGGTTGAAACTGATGCTGCTGCTGCTGATACCGATGCCGCAGCTGAAACTGACGCCGCTGATACTGATGCCGCAGCTGAAACAGGTGCTGCTGATACTGACGTTGCTGACACCGATGCTGCTACTGCAACTGATGGTTCAGGTGATGCTGCTGCTGAAACTGACGATTCAGGAGCTGTAGCAGCAGTAACTCCTGCTGCAGGTGCTACCACTGGTTTAACAGCTGCTGCACAAATTAGTGGAACTGTAGATGTTGCAGACTCTGGTTCCACCACAGCAGTTTTATCTACAACTGCCGGTGCATCAGAATCAGCTGATGATTCAACAGAAACCGGTAGCGAAACCACTGCTGATGACTCATCATCATCATCAGAATCTTCTAGTGAATCCGCCAGTTCATCAGCCAGTTCAAGTGCTGCTGCTGCTTCTAGCCATCCTTCTAGCAATTCTTCTTCCAATCTGTCTTCAAACAGCACAAGTGCCAAAACTAATGGTGCTATGAATTATGCTACCGGTTCCGGTGCTATTGTTGCTGCCATTGTAGGTGCTTTATTAATTTAAACATGAAAAATGTTGTCCCCTTATCTTCTTTCTTCATTCTATATAGTATATATGAATTTACCCTCTCCTTTTTTTGTTAGTTTTTAGACAACAGTATGTTTAACTTAATGGATTTAATATAAATAGTTTTGAATTTTTCAACTACACATGGGGTGCTTCTATTAGAGTTAGTGAAATCTGAAACATAGTAAAATAGCCAAGTAATTGTAGTTTAAGGTTTTACTAAAATACTATGCTAAATCAGTAACGTCATTCCCCGCGAGTTGACAATTATCAAACCTATTTATAGTTTTTATTTCTACAGGGATATTCTATATTCTCTTCAAATCCAAAGTATGAAAGTTCAGTTGATTAGGTTGGTCAAGATTTTTGTGAAATTCAACTCAATAGGTTGAATAGTACTGTTGTCGTTCTGATTAATTATCGTTATAATAACCGGTAGAGAACTGCCTCCGCCATTATCAAGGATTGAACTGTGGCAATAAAATACCTCTTTCTCTAAATCACCTATGAACTGGTTCTTCTTTGCTTTCAATTTGTCAATGTTCACTTGTATGCGTTGAAACCAATCTAAAGAATATGTGCATATCAGTTTATCACTATTTAGTTTCGGGAAAATATAACGTTCATTATCAAACCCTTTGTCCACTGTGAAGTAAAAATCCGACAATTCTATATTTAATCCACTTCCGATCAATTTAGTAAATGCTTCTTTGAGTGTCCAGAAATGATTGAATTTAAAATAGGTGTCTATTTGCGGTAGTTCTGTAATATCAAATATTGGCTTGAACTGTTCAATATATTCATCATGCGATATGTTTTGTCTAGAATGTGATAAGTCGACTCCAATTGGATACGGTGAGAACTCCACCACTAGCACAATGATATAATTCGAACTGCTTGAATTAAATTGAAACTGGGGTAACATTGGCTTCCCGTAATCATTGTACGTAAACTCAATTGATTCAAATGAATTATCAACTTTTAAAATCAAATTCATCACATATCTGGTAAATAGAACTGACAAAAGTTGTTTGAATCTTTGGTGGGGATCATGGACATTGGCTATTTTTTGTTGAAGTTCTAAATCATCAAGAAGTCTCAATGAGCTTTCAAAATAAAAATCATCGTGCCAGAATTCCGATAGTTCTTTTGATAAGCGGGTACTGAATAACAAAACTTTTGATTTGTCATGAATAAGGTGTTGTATAGTCATCAAAGTGATAGAAAGAAATCATCATGGAGATTTTGCATTGAAAAAAATACGACTTTTTTTTGATTTCAGTTGTCGCACGGCAATCAAACAATTGACACTACTACAAAGAGAATGTTGCGCATTTTGCTTTGCAGTTGAACCCCAATGATCACCTGAAAGTGATTTTCACTCATCATTGTGAAAGATGTCGGTAGTGTGCTGATTCGAAGTAATGTTTGTTTTTTAGTTTGCAACATTTATGATGCTGATTAGAGAATCATACAATTTAGCGTTTTATGGGTCTGGATTTCTTTAAATAGAACTAATACATTGAAGAGATAACTATATCAACACTCGTTAACTAAATGTGATTACAACTCTTGAATCGACAACAGTGACTCTCAGGCAATTTCATACTTATCTATATTTGTACTTCTCTATCTTTTTGTTTGAGTTTGATAAAACTTGAAACTATCTTCACCTTCGAAAGGATGTTCCTTGGCATATTGAGCAACCTCCAATATGACTTTCTTTGCATTTTCAAACGATTCTTCAGATACTTGATAATGAACAGCAATTCTTCCAGCATAAATTTTAACACCGTGTTTATCAGATATTTCAATCAATTTAGCAGTATCAATTTTATTTGCCTTGATGTCAACAAATACAAAGTTTGTATGCACAGGATGCTCTAATACAAGTCCATTCTTTTCACATAATTGACCCAATTCTTTAGCCATTTCATGTGTCTTTTTCAATTTTGGTAAATTCTCATCAATTGCAACAATTGCCATGCTTGCCAATAACCCACTTTGTCTGATTCCTCCACCATTTTGTTTCTTAAAATGATTAGCCTTAAGTATAAACTTCTCATCACTTACTAAAACACTACCGATTGGAGCACCCAATGTCTTTGACAAACAAAGTGATACACTATCAAAGTATGAACAATATTCTTTCACTGAAATACCTGTCTCCACAGAAGCATTCCAAAGTCTGGCCCCATCTAAATGAAGTTTAACATCATTGGCTTTGCAAAATGCTGAAATTTTCTTGATTTCTTCCAACGGGAAAAGCATTCCATGACAAGTATTTTCCAAACAAATCAATTTTGTAGGGGCCCCATGGATTTCTCCATCATCAGGAACAAAAACAGGTAAGATATCATCTTCCAAAGTTAAATGGATTCCATTTTTAGGAATTAATGGCTGTGCTAAAGCTTGAGATAAAGTTGGCATTCCACCAGCTTCATGAATATAGACATGAGCGCGGTGATCAGTAATAACACTATATGGAGGTTGATGAAGATTTGTACGAATGGCAATTTGATTTGATAATGTTCCACTAACACAGTATAATCCAGCTTCTTTACCGGCTAATTTGGCTACTTTCTTTTCTAATTCAATGGTTTTGAGATCTTCGTTGTACACGGCATCACCTAATGTCGTTGCTGCTAAAGATTGAATCATAGATGCACTTGGGGTAGTGAAAGTATCACTACGAAAGTCATTGTGAGCTGGACTCTGATTGGAAAATTTAGATAAATCCATTGGTAATTGCTTGAAGTGTAGAAGAAAGAATAAATGGTAGAGTAGCAAGTACTAACTAGTGAAATTTATACTCCTTTTTTTGTTGGTGCCTCAAGGTTATTTCCCCGGAAATATGTTCCTGTTCGGACGTGTTTTTTCAGTCGACTCATCACGGAAAATTGATGTGCATGAGTGAGTCACCAACAATTAGTAAGCAGTATCGGTCATGACAGATCTCAAGTGTAGTGTATGACTGGTTATCAAGAAGATGTGGATAAAAAAGAACAATTCTAAACAAATTCTCAATGTGCTGATATTGAAACAAGATTTTGCGGCAATTGGTATATTCTGCACTGAATCGAAAAGTACCTGTGCAACGTTTAAATGGAGAGGAACAAAGTAATCTATACTGCAGTAGCTCTTTTTATCGTCTATTTGATTCCGCTCGTGTTAAGATTATAGCCACTTAACTTGAACTTGTATATTTGAATAATAGCTGAAAAGTTTGTGTGAAAGAAGATTGGCAAGCCTGAAAATTCATCCCTTTCTTCGAAAGTTATCTGGACATATATTAATACTTCTAGCTATGTAATTATACTCCTGTAATAAAACACAATTTCTATTCCCTGACCGACTATGTTCTACGTCTCTTACACAGCTCTGGCACATCACACACGTCCATATTTCCTCGATAAAGTGTTGCATCAATATAACACAGATCCTTTATATCATGCAAATTAGTCCTTTGGATCTTTTTTAGTGCATTGCCGCAGGATATATATAGGTAAGTCAAACTTGCTGGAAATGTAACATCAGATATCTCCTTTAAATGTCGGTTTTCATTAATATAAATTCTAGTTAACCCACTTGGGAAAATGATATTACATATATATTCCAAGGAAGTATCACTCAATCTTAATTCTTTCAAGTTCGGAGTCAAAATCGAATTGATCGATCTGTTGCTAACAGTGACCCTGTGTAGTTCCAATATTCTTAAATTCTTCGGTGGCTGCTATGTATCAATTCTACCACGGCCAGGTACTCTTAAATTCTTCAAGTTTTCGGGAAAGTAAAGTTTGTCAAAATCTATTTCGGACATTGATTTTGACATTTGCGCGGAATACGTAAACAGGGTCAAACTGGAAAACTGTTTAGCAACTTGTTCATTGTCAAATAATTCCGAAGGGAACAAAAAGCCTGACATCTCAAGTGTCTTCAATTTTGTACATTTCCTCAAGTCCCCAAATCTTAACAAATCTCGGTTATTGTACGAGTCCTCAAGGCGTAAATACCTAATGCTTTCAGGGTACTTAAAATCCATTGAATAGTCCACAGAAAGATTTGTTATCGCCAACTTCTCCAACTTGGGCATCTTGTTAACAAGAGGCGCAACAACGTCTGGACCCGTGTCATCATTGAACAGAATTTTGAACACTCTCAAATTTTGAAACTCTGCAAGTGTCATATCTTCTAAAGGATCGGGGTACGTATAATCCATATATTCGAGTTCTAGACTTTCAATGTTGGAAGGAATGTGCTGGACGATTTTATTAGTGAAACCAGATACGCTCAAATGTTTCAAACGCGGAAGCTCTTTCAAATTGGGAATTGGGCAAAAGCGATCGAAGCGAAAACTCTCCAAGGATTTGGGCAACAAGTTAGAAAATGTCTCAATGTCAATCCTTTCTGGATAACAACCAGCCACCTTTAACGTTGCAATATTAAGTTTTGATGCCACATCATTCTTAAAGAAATCAAGAAGATCGTATACGGCAAATTCATCAAGAAAGTGCACTTCTTTGATCTCCTTCCAGAAGTCGGCATTTTCTGCACAGAACAGATTCCATACTTCATGCTTGAGTAAAGAATGTGTTATATCCGTGTCAGGATCACTGTCAAGATCGATCTCTTTCTCTTCACAAATCAATGGTTTCAAATAAATACTCAAATCTTCTGGATAAATGTTCCAACATTTGTAAAACTTAAACAAGTCGTCCATGTTTTCAAAAGTGAAATCTTCCCCTATTGTATTAAAATAGTCAAATATATCAGATTCGTATTCTGGAAATTTGTCGGAATATCCACGACTAGTCAACCTCACTTTGGCCCTTGAAATGGCAGGTAAAAGAACAGGTCTCATATGTTTTGATTCCAAGAATAAGGGATACCTGGATGATGGAACATAAGAAAATACTAGATCAATGAGCTCTGTTGGGAGGCTGCACAAGTTTAGCCAAAATAAGGGATTTTCAATAGACATGTCGATTGTTTAAGTTGGAAATCAATGGGTGAGGAATTGTAATGATTGAAATTCTTGGTAATTTATAGCTATCGTTGATAGGTGATGAAGATTGTAGTCAGTTTTTAAATTCTTGATGATAGTATTGGTTAATTTCAAAAAAAAGAAAACTAAGTATTGCATTACATTGGAATTACGTTGACAACTACAAGGAAAGGCAAGATATATTTATAATTAATTAGTGAAAAAGGGGTACCCTGAGCAATGTATAAAATTAGAATGTAATCTAGACTCGATTTCTGCATATAAATTGGACTTGAATTATGCAAAATGTGCAGGAACTAGTTATTATGCAACATTTCTAGTTCATGCTAAACACGCGTTGTAGACGATATGGGTATTTTCAACAACAACAACTACTCATATGGACGTGGCTAATCTGATGATCCACTTTTTCTACCTTTATCAAACTAACCTGATACACTTGAGATTACTTTACTCTTTACAAAGGCTTGTATGACAATTATTTAGTTAGCAGAAGAAAAAATTAATTATACCAATCGATTTGGTCCAAATGTTGTAGTCCAAATTTTGCACCGGTCACAGCAATATGAAGAAAGACGAGCTTGGATTTTCAGATAATTGTAAGTTGATGGTCATGCGTATTTTTTGGCAGGTTTTGTAATGGCATGGTATATACTACTTGGATAACCTACGAATATCTAACTATCCAATGTACATTTACTTTCAACTCGATTCCAATCCCAGACAAATCATCGTTTCATGTTCGGTGGTAGAGTATCGGCATCTGAATCTAGAGATAGAAAGGAGGATTCATCAGAAGGAGTTGTTAATCGGTTCATGCATAAAGAAAGGTTCGGGCTTGTCGCTACAAACCACCACATACTTGATGAAATTTATTCAGCAGGAGAATTTGCCATTTGAAATATCAACCGGTGGATCCAAGATGAACAACACGAAAACGAGGAATCAAACGAAGCATTAAAGAAATTTGCTCTCGATATTTCCAGTTGGAGAGTCACAGATACTGAAAAACAGACGCAAAGAAACAAGTAGCAGAAAACCGATTCTACATAGTTTTTGTACAAATAAACCATTCTAAGTGAGAAAGGCAAAAGGAAATCCTAAATAAGTAATCCCTCTAGCGATATCAAATATATTATTTTAAATTGACGGATTCTTTAGCAAAGTTCAAATATTTGGCTGATTTGTAGTGGTGTTGCAAAAAATAGTACAACAATGGAACCCCAAATTTGACTTCGACGAATCTAAAATCATTTTTTTGACTCTGAAACCATGTTTCAAATTGTTTTTTTCATATTTTTTTAAAAGTTTGGATATCCAAAAATAAAAGAAATTCCTGAATTCAGTTTTGTGTAAAGGTTCACAAACTTGACAGGTAGATATTTCCACTTACCTTTTGTGTAAGGTGCCACAAAACCAATAAGAGTTTGTGTATACAGGGTTTTGTGAAATTTAGAACTTTTAAAATTTGGGTGCTCCAAATTGTTTTTGTCACACTTTGTTTTTTCAATTATTATAATTTGGGTGATCCAAATTATCGATGAGTATAATTTGGGTGCTCCAAATTGTTTTTGTCATACTTTTTTATCTCAATGATTAGAATTTGGATGCTCCAAATTGTTTTTGTCATACTTTTTTATCTCAATGATTTATAATTTGGATGCTCCAAATTTGTTTTTGTCATACTTTTTTATCTCGATGATTGAAATTTGGGTGCTCCAAATTATCGATGTTTATAATTTGGGTGATCCAAATTATCGTTCTTTCTATTGCTGTGACCGGTGCAAAATTTGGACTACAACATTTGGACCAAATCGATAGGCATAGTTAATTTTTTCTTCTGCTAACTAAATAATTGTCATACAAGTCATTGTAAAGAATAAAGTAGTCTCAAGTGTATCAGGTTAGTTTGATAAAGGTAGAAAAAGTGGATCATCAGATTCGCCACGTCCATATGAGTAGTTGTTGTTGTTGTTGTTGAAAATACCCATATCGTCTACAACGCGTGTTTAGCATGAACTAGAAATTTAGAAAGGGTTGCTTAAGAATCGCCACAATCTAGGTCCCGCGCATTTTTTGTAATTCAAGTCCAATTTAAATACCAGAATCGTCTAGATTATACTCTAAGTTTGTACTTTGATCAGGGTACTCCTTTCCCCCATAAATGTATCTCATCTTTCCCCATTGTTTTCAACATAATTCTACTACTATTATTTAATTATACGTCATTTGAGAGTGTGATTAAATCGTTAATTTTGTTTTTGAAATTAATCAAATACTATCATCAAGAATTTAAAAACTGACTACAATCTTCACCTATTAACGATATCAATAATTTACCAAGATTTTAAAAAATCACAGTTCCTCTCCCATTGATTTCCAACCAAAACAACAGAGATGTCTATTGAAAACCCCTTATTTTGGCTAAACTTGTGCAACCTCCCAGCAGAGCTCATTGCTATAGTATTTTCATATATTCCATCATCCATATATCCCTTGTTTTTGGAATCAAAACATATGAGACCTGTTCTTTTCCCAGTTATTCCAAGGACCAAAGTCAGTTTGACAAGTCGTAGCCATTGGGACAAACTTGCAGAACACGCGTCTGATATATTTGACTATTTTAATAAACTAGGGGAAGATTTCATTTTTGAAAACATGGACGATTTGGTTAAGTTTTACAAATTTTGGAACATTTATCCCGAGTATTTGAATATTTACTTGAAACCATTGATTTGTGAAGAGAAAGGCATAAATCTTTACCGTAATTCTACCGAGGAAATAACACATTCTTTACTCAAGCATGAAGTATGGAATCTGTTTTGTGCAGAAAACGCCGACTTCTGGAAGGAGATAAAAGAAGTGCACTTTCATGACGAATTTGCGGTTAACGATATTCTTGATTTCTTGAAGAATGATGTGGCATCAAAACTTAATATTGCAACGTTAAATCTAGATGGTACCAGGTATCTGGACAGGATTGATGTTGAGAAATATTTTAGCTTGTTGCCCAAGTCCATGGAGAGTTTCCACTTCAACTGCTTTTGCCCAATTCCCAATTTGAAAGAGTTTCCGCGTTTGAAACGATTGGGTGTATCTGGTTTCACTAATGAAATTGTCCGGCACATTCCTTCCAACATTGAAAGTCTTCAACTCAGCTTTATGGATTATAAGTACCCCGATCCTTTAGAAGATATGACAATTTCAGAATTTCACAATTTGAAAGTGTTCGGAATTCTGTTCAACGATGACACAGATCCAGACGTTGTTGCGCCTCTTGTTAACAAGATGCCCAAGTTGGAGAATTTAAATATAACAAACCTTTCTGTGGACTATTCAATGGATTTTCAGTATCCTGAAGCCATTAGGCATTTACTCCTTGCGGCCTCGTACGATACTCCCCGCTTGTTAAGATTCGGGGACTTGGGGAAATGTAAAAAATTGAAATCACTCAAGATGAAAGGATTTATCTTCCCGTTGGAATTATTTGACAGTGAACAAGTTGCTGACCAATTTTCCAATTTGTTATTGCTTAAGTATTTCACACGAATGACAAAACCAATGCCCGAGATAGATTTTGATAAACTTCACTTTCCCGACAGCTTGAAAGGTTTAATAGTACATTCTCCTTCTAGAATTGATACATGGCAGCCACCGAAGAATTTAATAATATTGGATCTAGCAAGGGTCACTTTTAGCAACAGATCGATCAATTCGATTTTGACTCCGAACTTGAAAGAATTAAGATTGAGTGATACATCCTTGGAATATATATGTAATATCATTTTCCCGAGTGGGTTAACTAGTATTCAAATTGATGAAAACCGACATTTAAAGGAGATATCTGATGTTACATTTCCAGCAAGTTTGACTGACCTATATATATCCGGCGGCAATGCACTAAAAAAGATCCAAAGGACTAATTTGCATGATATAAAGGATCTGTGTTATATTGATGCAACACTTTATCGAGGAAATATGGACGTGTGTGATGTGCCAGAGCTGTGTAAGAGACGTAGAACATAGTCGGTCAGGGAATAGAAATTGTGTTTTATTACAGGAGTATAATTACATAGCTAGAAGTATTAATATATGTCCAGATAACTTTCGAAGAAAGGGATGAATTTTCAGGCTTGCCAATCTTCTTTCACACAAAACTGTCGGCTCATCTCATCAATGAAAGACTAGATTCAATTTCTGAATGTAAGCCTTTTCATAAATATCAATGACGCGTATTTACATATGAGCATCAACTTACAATTATCTGAAAATCCAACCTTGACGTAAGACACAACAAAACTGTTAAACTATTGAAAGTATCTAACAAAACGCATGTGTAGAAGGAAAAATTATTCATTTCATCATGCTGCATATACCTAATTTTAATCACATAGATTGGATTTATTCCCATTGACTATTTTTAGAAACGTTGAAACCAAAAAGTGCAATAGTTGAAAATAAAGTTTCCGTCTGCAGCAAAAAGTTCGCGTCAGTTTAAGAACATTATAAATCTTCCCACGTCAAGTTCTAAGAATTCATTCCTTTACTTACATACATTTGTCTTTAACATTATCTTAACCAAGTGCCGTTGGCTGTGATCATTCAAGTAGTATAAAAACTGTCTTTCATAAGAACCGCATTGATCGTAACTACGACTCTAATTGATCTGCTTTCAATTTTTTATACCTTTTGCAGTTATTCTGATATAAAATCTTTCTTATGATAAAATCATTTTTAGCGCGACGAGCGAATTGTAAGGTAGGTGTTAGTTTTGATCCTTGTTGATTAGCTATAAAAATATAAAGAGAGTAAGTGGAAACACAAGGGCTATAAATAGTGGAGAGGAACTGTAATGAGTATCAGGTTTGTAGTAGCATTTTAGTAGGTTTCAGACGTGAGACTAGGTGTTTCGTAATGTATGGGTTCTTATCTTGCGTGCACACCACCTAACATTTATTCTTTTCTTAATTTTTGATCGAATTTTTTTTCTTTCATTATCCAGCTGACTTATCATCAATAATAGTTACAACTACTACAATGGTTCATCAAGTTTCTATTCCAAAATGCAGTGCTTGCCAATCTTGGAGTCTCCCAATCATTACTACATTAGGATTAGGGATAATGCCAAATTAGGAAATTCCATGCGCTGAAGCGCATCATGGACGTTTTCTCCTTCCTGAGATAGATAAATAATCCGACACGCGCATTCAGACCCCACCACTGATAAAAAGTATTTAAATCCCATTTGTTTTCCCTCCCATAACAAATTTCAAATTCTTTCATTTCTTCCCCATACAACTCAAATCACTACATATTCATTTGAACACCAATCACTTCCTCCCAACCATGTCTCATCCATTGCAAGTCGATATCACATTACCTGATGGAAAGAAGTTTACTCAGCCAACTGGTTTGTTCATCAACAATGAATTCGTTCCCTCTAAAGCTGGCAAGACCTTGGACTCGTTGAACCCATCCACTGGTGAAGTTAATGCCACTGTATATGCTGCGGAAGCCGAAGACATTGACTATGCTGTTGAATGTGCAAAAAAAGCACACAAGTCTTGGAAGAAGCTTACAGGAGTTGAAAGAGGTTCTTATTTATACAAGCTTGCGGATGCTATGGAAAAGAACCGTGATTTGCTTGCTTCTTTAGAAGCCTGGGACTCTGGTAAAACAAGAAATACCAATGCTGTCTATGATATCGATGAAAGTATTGCCATAGCTAGGTATTATGCCGGATGGGCTGACAAAATTGCGGGAAAAGTTATCCAAAATGATCCAAAGAAACTCGCGTATACTGTTCATGAGAGTATTGGCTGCGTTGGACTTGTGGTACCCTGGAATTACCCTATATTAGTTACCTATTTTAAGCTACCAGCTGCTGTTGCTGCTGGTAATACGGTCATCTTAAAAACTAGTGAGATAACTCCTTTGAGTATGTTGTATATCGCTCAATTGATCAAGGAGGTTGGTTTTCCACCAGGTGTTATTAATATCGTGTCTGGATATGGTCCTACCGCCGGATCTGCAATGGCTACCCACAAGGGAATAGATAAGATTGCATTTACTGGATCTACAGCAACTGGAAAATTAATTCAAAAATTAGCGGCCGAAAATTTGAAAGCCGTCACTTTAGAATGTGGTGGTAAGTCGCCATTAATTATAAGAGCAGATGCGGATTTGGAACAAGCGGTGAAGTGGGCAGCTGTGGGTATTATGAGCAATCAAGGTCAAATATGTACTTCAACATCGCGTATTTATGTTCATGAATCAATCTATGATAAATTTTTAGAAGAATTTTCTGCTCATGTCAAGCTGGAATATAAGCAAGGTGATATGTTTGGAGATGAAAACGTAGTTGGTCCACAAGTTTCAAAAATGCAAGAGGAGAAAATTTTAAGTTACATCGAAATTGGTAAAAAGGAAGGTGCTCGTGTTATTTTGGGCGGTGAAAAGAATACAGAAGGTGAGTTTGCAAAGGGAAATTTTGTCAAACCAACTATTTTTGCTGATATTAAACCAGAGATGAGAATTGTCAACGAAGAAATTTTTGGGCCTGTTGTCGCCGTTGGAAAATTTTCAACCGATGAAGAAGCCCTTGAATACGCCAACCAAACAGATTACGGTTTAGGTGCAGCCATTTTTACTAAAGATATTACTGTTGCTCATAACATGGCTAGTGATATTGAGGCTGGTATGGTCTGGATCAATTCTTCTAATGATTCTGATTATCATGTACCATTTGGTGGGGTTAAAATGTCTGGTGTTGGTAGAGAATTGGGTGAATATGGGTTAGATATATTCACACAAGCCAAGGCTATTCATGTTAACCTTGGAACTAGATTATAGTTGATTTAACCTGGGGTTAAATCATCAAGTGAGTTTATGTAGTCTTATCTGTTCGTAATTTAAGTTAGCTTATGTAATCGAATACTATTTTTGTGCAACTACTCCTATTTTTTTTCTCCATTTCCATCTCCAATTTTTGGTTGTAAAATTGACAAATATAATAAAGAAGACGAAGCTCATGTTGTAGATTGTTCAATATTCAACCAATCAATTCCATTACATTCTATATATTCTTTGTTCATTTTTCTATTAGTGACACATTCTTCAACAATTGATTGTGTTTAATTGATTGCATGATAATTGTCACAACAACAAGGTTTTTCCCCGTTGGTCCAATTTTCACAGCAACATTATTTTTTCTCATAGTCGGGTTTTACTCTGTTGCCCCTATTTTTCGGAAATCATCACCACCCACCACCACCATTAATTTTTATTAAAACTATATTGCTCCGCAACTCCACTTTTTCTTAAGAAAACGAGGTATACAGCATTAACAACTTGAAAAAAAACCATGAGGTCACGCTTTGATATGGTGACATCTATTCTAAATCCCAGCATTTGTGAAATGATCGTTCCGAATAACCTCCATCGTTATCAGCAGCAACAACTTCAGCATCAGCAACAACAGATTCTTCTTTCTAGAAATACCAGAACATGCAAAAACACAAACCATCCCGACAATTCCTTAGTGTCGGTCCTACCGCCTTATATTATACAAAAGATCTTAGAGTACGTTGACCAATTCGACTTGGTGAACCTTCTGTTGAGTTGTTCCCGATTATACGTGCTCGCTATGGAGAAATTGTATCGACGAATCACAGTTGTTCTAGATGCCGAGTTCCCCTTGAAATATAAAGGTGATTCACATAGGTATATATCAGAAGATGGGATGGCATACATGGATAGTTCATTAATTGTCAAGATGGACAATTTGCATAAGTTTTTAAATACCATTGGGGAAAACGAAGCGATCTTCCAATTGATCAAGTATTTCGTTTTTGATAAAAGTCACGATACTAATAATGTGATTACGGATGGACAAACTTTGGGCGATATTCAATCCCTGATTATGAAGACTTTTGAACCTTCTACAAACTTGAATTTTTTACATATATCATTTGTTGATTTCACCACTGGGATAGACCAATTAACAAATTTCCTACTGTTGCAAAATGTACGAAGAAGAATGTTTAAATTGTTGGTGACGGATTTGAATCAATTGCATACCCCATTCATTCCTCCAAATTTAACCAATTTGTTCTTGATGCTTGATGATAGTGATCTCAAAAAAATGGATTTATCTACTTATCCTTATGATTGCTTCAACTCGTTGTTTACTTTAACATGCTCTACGACTGAACAGGTTGGATTATCGATATTAGAGAATATGCATCTTTGTTTCCCAGATATGAAGATGAAATTAAAAGGGTTAACAATTTTCCATCGTCATAAACACATGGGTTTTTTGGAGGAAGATAGTGATATAAACCTTGTATTACAAGGTAATGAAGTTGAACGAGAGTTTAAAATGGGTAAAAAATTGGATTTTGATATTATTGAACAAAAGGTGGACTTGACTTATTTGACACATTTATATTTAAAAGTTGATTGCAATGAACATCGTGATAATTTATGTAATTGTTATGAAACATTTTTCAAAAAATTCACAGAATTTGCTCAAAGAAATAACGGATTGCCAAATTTAATCAATTTTGAGGTTGAATCATATCCCAACATGGAATGGTTGAGACCACACCAACAAATGGAAAATATATTGACGCCGTTGGGAGGGTTTCTTAAGACGTTGGTCAGTTTACAAAGGTTGACAATTGATTTTTCGACACCTGGATTCAAAATGTTTGATAGCAGTCTAGGCTTATCGAATTACTTGTTAAATAAATTGAATGAACATTTAATGGAAGCATTTTTCTTGAGTTTATTCGTCAACAACAACAAATCACCGGTATTGGCCAATTTGAAAACACTTCAATTGCAAGATTTTTTTACATCATTTGTTTATTATAAACCAGATTTTATGGAATCTTTGTTGCATACGTGTAAATGTTGGGGTTGTCAATTGGTATTGGACAAATTAAAAGCAGAATTCTATGAACGTGAGATAGATGAGAATGTTGACACTAATTATTATATGGCAATTGGCTATATTTTAGGTAAATTACAAGCTGATAGAGAAGTGTGTATTCCAATCAAAGAGAAAACGTTCAATTACGGCAAGTACCCAATCAACAAAGGTCAACCACATACATTGCACGCTAATTTCCATTCAACAGAACCAGGGAGTTGTTCATGTAAGGTCGAGGACGATGCTTTAGGTATTGATGAATTAAACATTGACAATTTGGTGACTACATATATCGTTCATCAATTAGATCCAATTGTAAATTATTTGACCATAATGTTTGTAAGTTTGGACAATTTGATGATTCATGGAATTTATTATGAACGAGATAATGTGCTCAAAGAATTGGTACCTATTTATGATTCCCCAACATACCCGGATTCATTTTTGAAGGGTGCTGAAGATGAAATCAGTAGAGGATTAACTCCTAATGGCCCATTTGGTAATTTTAGAAGTGGTTAGTTTACGAGAGGAGCAAGATTATGTAAACCTTTTTCCCTCGTTGTTATCTTATGTAATTTTATGAAATAGGGAATGTCATGACATGAAACATGTATTTAAAGCAAGCATTGCTGTTTCACTTGTAGAAGGATCCGATGCAAAGATATGTGATTGATTTGCAAAGTGGAAATTGGATTCCGTTAAATTAGAGAGAGAATTTCAGATATTTAAATGTATTAATTGAACGAGGGGAAAATGCTAGAAAGCAAACTCCGTTGAAAACAAGCTCTTGAAAAAAAAAAACCAAAAATTAAAATATAATAGAACAAAATTTTCTTCTCTCTTTTTGGTTTTTTTTTTTTTTTTTTTTTGGCGAAACTAGAAATAAAGAACGAAAGAAAGCAAGAAAATATCACGTGTACTTTATACTCAAACTGATAAACTATCTTGTACGATATTAAATGTCAAAGTTACCACCGCAGAAACAGCTGACGAACCCTAATGCATCACCGTTGATACCCGACAAACAACCAAATGATTCTCATCAATTATTATTAGCAAACTTGTACAATTACTTGAAAAGTAATGGACTAGAAGAATCTGCTCAGACATTGTTGAAAGAATGTAGGAATAACATACCCAAAATCAGTCCACCAAATGATGTTTCGGAGGTGGATTCCACTTTTCTAGATGATTGGTGGAGTTTATTATGGTCTATGCAATCAAGTATCAATCCAAACTTGAACCAAATGTCGAATTCTAGAATGATGACTCCACAACAACAAATGGCTCTACAACAGAGAATGCTCCAACAGCAATTCATGCAACAACAAAGACTACAACAACAACAGCAGCAGCAGCAGGCGATGGCGCAACAACAACAACAGCAACAACAGCAGCAGCAGCAACAACAACAACAACAACAACAACAACAACAGCAGCAGCAGCAACAACAACAGCAACAACAACAACAACAACAACAGCAGCAGCAGCAACAGATGATGAGCAACATGGCTTCTAGACAACCAAGCAGACAGAGTAAATCTCCTATGACCAGTTCAATGGGTCCACCCAATTCAGCTATGCAATCAAAGCCATCTCCAAGCACGGAACAATTGCAATCTCAAGCTCGTTTACAACAATTGAAATTACAGTTTCAACAGCAACAGCAGCAACAACAACTTCAACAGCAGTTACAGTTACAACAACAACAGCAACAACAAAATCGGAAGCAAAAGCAAGTACAACAACAACAGCAATTAATGAACCAACCTCAAAGACTGCCAACAATAAATAATGGACCCACTCCTCAAGCTAGTCGTCAACCTTCAATATCACAAAGTCAACCAACTCCGGTTAATAATAAGAACAAGAATGTTTCGCCAAAATTACATAGACAATCGGTTGATGACTATCAAATGAGTTTATTACAAATGGAGAATCAGAACAATTTACAGAACCAGAGGTATCTAAACAGTCAAATGCAACAACAACAGCCGCAAAAGCAAAACAATCTGACATTTGCATCAAAACAACCACTTCCACAACAACAACAACAACAGCAACCACCTGCACCACCCCCACCACAACAACAGGCACAACAACAACGCAGACCACTGCAACAATTGCCAAAACGTCAACAACAACAACGACCAGGAGTACCACATTCCCAATCTTTCTCGGTAGTTTCCGAACAAGCCAATAAAAAACCAGCAGGATTTGATACATCTTTCGGTATGCAAAATCAACAGATGTTCCCACCAGGGCCAATGTCTCAACAACAACAACCTCAAGGACAACTGTTACTGCAACCACCACAGTCATTACCACAACAAGGAGCACCACCACCACCACCACAAGCACAACAAATCAACCAACCAATGCATTCTGCTCCTATTCTTATGTCTGATAGCAAACAAGATGAAGGTGGATTACTTGACGATGCATTTTTCCTGGGAAATTTGCTTTTGGACGATTTTAAAGAATTTACAGCTAGTAATATGAATGAGAGTCAAAATAACCCACAATTCAATACACCTTCGGATAGATTGAATTTCGGATTACTTCAAAATCAACCACAGAGAATGCAAGGGGCGAACAACAATGCGTTTGAAGCATTTGAGTTGGGAGGTGGCGGTGATAATGATGATAATACCAATAATAATAACGAAGATAGTGCTGCACTTTCTAACGATTGGTTGAGTCTGATGGGATCAGGTCCCGGTTATGGATAGTCATTTTAATCTAGCGTATACGATTTGTATTTAGTTTTTAATAAGATGTAATACTAGAGAAAAGGTGTTTATTTGGCGCAACAACTCGTTTATTATTTTTTTTGCAACCTGAGTCAAACATATTGATACGAAACATCAAAAAAGGATCTGGGGACCACTTTGTGTATTTGTTGATTACGGAAGAGCTACAAGAAACCCAAAAGGGAATGAAAAAATGGTATTGATCAGTAAAATGTACGTGTCAAGTGTTAACCAATCAACATTGATTAGTGACTATAGAATTATTTAAATTTAACATGTGATTAATCGTCTGTTCTGTCTGATCTTATATTTTGTTTATAATTACCGTTGTACTGCATATAGCCATAGTTTCAGAATTTATTTTTTGTTGGCGTACAACATTTTATCATTAGCGGGCAAGTGATTACACGACTGGGCACCTGGCGTTCCTCGGGTAAAACCCAAAGCCCTATCAAACAGACCGTTATTATATTGCCTTGAAGTTAATTTTTTGATTCGATTTTGAATTGAGTTGTAGTTAAGGTGTTAAATCGGATCGGAAAGGTTTCTGGATCTCTGTGATCAACATTTAGCGGATTAGATTTATTGCTGAATTAGGAAATCTAAAGGTACAGTCTAAACGCAGACCATCCAAAACAACAAAAAAAAATAATGCACATACAAAAAAATTTATATACAACTAAATAAATACACAACAGGAAGGGGACATCATAACAAGTTCATTTCTACGTTTTAGTTACTTTCAATTTATTTATTACACATTTATTATCCACTTTGCTATTGAAAGAAAAAAAACTCATACTTGCAGTTCTATGCAATCACCACTCTCCTTACTACATAACAACAACCAATAACACACACACACACACACACGCTCACACGTATCTAAATGAAAATTAAAATTGATCTAGCATCGTTATAGGCAAGATGAATTTTGATGGATTTAATGCTATTTCCAACTATTTATACCCTGGTAATAACAATAAGAACAACGACATTCAAAAACCGAAAGATGAAGAACATGCGCATGACTCAGTTGGCGCAGAGATGAGTGATTGGGGTATTGAAGACATTAGCAGCAAAAGTAATACTGGATTATTACGATCTCCTTCGATAACTTCAAATTCAACAAACACAACAGCAACAACAGCTACGGGGAAGAACCTTAGACTCAAAAGTTACCATTCCAATCAACAGCATAATCATTTAATAGACGAATTTTTCCCATTGCCACCCCCACAACCATCATATTTACAACTGAAACATAATAACAATCATCCGTTACGAAAACTAAGTGCCACTCTGTCTGTGGTACATGAACCAATTGTTGAAACCCCCGATTTTAATTATTATTATGACACATTTATAGAAAAGCCAATATCACCAACTACTGAAAATCTCAATAAATTCATAAAAAAGTACTTGTCATTGGAAAAGAAATTGGATCAATTTTGGGAGAAATTCAAGTATAATTTAGTTTTATCAAACTTGTTGGAAGATTCCATGATTTTATCTAAAAATGAATCCAGCTTACACAATTTACAAGTAAATGGTGGTCCCGGAGGCATTTCACATCATTTCATCGATAATTATATTTATTCCATCAACGATGACGGCACAAGATTGAGTATTTTTGAAAAAGAGTATAAATTGAACTATAATTTAAACTATAACAATATGAAAACCATTATTTTGGTAATCAATATGATTATTTATTTATTAAAACAACAAAAACTATATTGGAATCAAATGGGAGATTATTTACCATTAAGATGTCAATTCAAATTATTCAAAATTATAATTTATATGGCAATGAAATTAATCAAAGTACGAAAATTCAAACTTATCATTGCTTCAACTCGACTATTGACAAGCTTACAACAATTTTTAATGCATAATTATAAAATCAATAAAAACTTAATAATTAATTTAATCAACTTAAAAGGAGAACAATTGAATCTAATATCAGGATCTGGGTTTAATCGTTTGAAATTGCATTTGAAAAGTACTTTAATGTTTTTGAATCTAAATTTACAAGACTCAATAATTAAATTATTACCTTATTTGAATGGTGATTCATTTGAACAGTATTGTTCTATTAATAATATCAATTTGGAGATATTGAATCAAGAAGACAGTGAACATGACGATGGTGATTTATTGACAAGTATTATGCATGCTGTTAATAAATTTGATAACTTGAGAAAATTATTCATATGTCAACTTTTAACAATAAATGAAAACCCGAAACCAAATTTCTTTCTATTGAAATTAATGGACCGATTTGAAATTGATAATTCTAAATGTTTCATAGATAAAAATATTCCTGATTTATCCCGTTTACAAATGATTCAAGATATTTTAACAGAACATAATGCAACTATATCAGATATGAATGAAATGTTTGACAGATTTGAATTCGTCAATGGAATAAGACTGAAATTATCTGTCACTGAATCTGCATCTTTATTACATCAACAACCATTGACAAACGATGGTTTAACTAATTTAACTACAAACTATACTGTACCTACCCCATCCACACCAACACTACAAATCCACCATCATAATAATAATCAAAGTGACGGCAGTGATAGTTTAAAACGATTATCATTAACATCTCGAACGAGTCCTATTATACCACCAATTACATCTTCAGCAACAACTTCAAAAGAGAAAAAATACAAGAGATTATCAACAGGTCTTCAATTAGGTTTACTTACTGTATTGGAAGATGATGTTCAAATGTCAAAAAGACATATTCGTTTCTCAAATGGAACATTACATTCAAGATCATCTTCTTCAACTAATGCTAATCAACATTTCCAATATGATAATTTCTCGATCCTGCTGCCACCAACCACTGGAAATAGTGGTGGTGCTGGATTTGAAGGATATAATTCAAAGACATTGGATGTTTTGAATAATAAAATCATTAATAATCGATACTCTGTTCAATCAAATATTTCAGAATTGACAGATTTAACAAGTTATGAAGCTCCTACTCCTCAGTTTTTGAGTGAATTGGAATCAAAATTAAATCGATAGTAATAATAATAATAATACAACAAAAAAATATTATTTTTGTATATAGATATATACCTTATTTTTGTATATAGATATATATATACCTTACATATTCCCAACCACAAGTTTTTGAATTTCTTCTTTTTCTTTAGCTCTTTCTAAAATCTTTTGTTCAATAGTATTTCTCGTAACCAATCTAAACACAGTAACTTGTTTAGTTTGTCCAATTCTATGAGCACGATCCATTGCTTGACTATCAATGGTAGGATTCCAATCACTATCATAAAATATAACAGTATCAGCACTAGTTAAATTCAATCCTAATCCACCAGCTCTAGTAGATAACATAAATATAAAAATTTCTGAATTTGTTTGCCAAGCTTGAACCATTTCTCTTCTTGATTCAATAGTTGTAGATCCATCTAATCGAATATATTTATAACTTTTATAAGCCAAATATTCTTCAAAAATTTGCATCATTCTAGTCATTTGAAAATAAATTAAAATTCTATGTCCACCTTTTTTCAAATCAACTAAAAGTTCATCTAATCTGGCTAATTTACCTGATTCTGCGATAAATCTATCCATTGATGGCATACGAATGTTGGAATAATCAAATGTAGGGACTGGTAACATATCTGATTTCGGATAATATTCTAATGGAATCTTATTGCTCATTAATTGCAATTCTTTTGATAATGATAATGGTAATAATGATGACCTTATATATGGATCAAATAATACATTTTTTATCTTATTTGTGAAATTTATTGATGAACAAGTCAACGTGACTGGTGGAGCTGATGCTATCGGTGTTACCGCAGGTTCTAATTTATTCAAGTACATTTCTTGACCAACCTTGTCTGTAACTGAATACAACTCTGTGAAAATTGGTGAATTTGAATATGGTTGCTTATTATACTCCGTGATTAATAATTTCTTATTTTCTGGAACATATTCACCTTCGTACATATAATTGAACTCACCCAACTTGTTGTTCGTATAACTTTCCAAGTCAATAGCTCTGGTAATAATATCTTTCCCTGAAATGTTTCTTAATTCTCCAGCTGATACATCACTCCCATTTAACCAACCCAATTCTTTTGTGTTTTCAGGATCATATATACTAAACTTGGCATAAATCGAGTCACGTGAATTCTTCTCGTAGTTGGCAGTTAGAAGCTCATCATAAATTAAACGTGGCAATTCATAATCAACAATATTTTCAGTTGAGTAAGCCATCTCCAACTCATTTGATTCTCTCAAAAATGAACCTGTCTCAGAAAACTTCCCAAATGAAAATGGCGATTTAACATCTGCTCTTTCAAACAAATCTGGATGATTACAAACCTTTCTGAATTGCATTACCAAGTTGGCCAATGAACTGTCTGTACTTGTTGGGTTGGACTCAAGCTCGAGTAAATCGGTATCCAGCATCGATATTTGGGATCTCAATTGTTGGTACAACTTCTTTTGTCTAGTAGTCAAGTCACAATAAACATCAATTTCCTCTTTATCCCCAAGTTCACTTTGCACATTTTTCTTAATTCTTCTCAACATAAATGGTTTCAAAATCATGTGTAGTCTTCTCAATTGTTGCTCATCTAAACTTGTATTCGATTGTGCATGACTTTCAATATCTTTGGCAAACCAATCACTAAACTCATCATGAGAATCAAAAATCGTGGGCATAATAAAATGCAAAAGAGCCCATAATTCTTGCATTGAATTCTGAATTGGAGTACCAGTCAATAATAACCTATTACGACAAGACAAATTCAAAAGAGACTTCCATCTTGATGATGATGAAGATTTGATTGCTTGTGCCTCATCTAAAATCATATACTGCCACTTCATCTTTTGAAAATATGCAATATCAGCCACAATTAATTGATATGATGTAACCAATACATGAAATGGAGAATCTTTATCGTACCGAAGACTTTTTCTATCCCAGAATTTACGTAAAATCTTTCTATCCTTAGCATTCCCCCAGTATGGTAACACTTTAAAGTTAGGCACAAACTTGGTAATTTCTTGTTGCCAATTATGCAACGTAGAAGCTGGAGTAACAACTAAAAAGGGTCCCCACATGTTATGAGTTTCTGCTAAATATGATAATACCGATATACTTTGGACTGTTTTACCTAAACCCATCTCATCAGCCAAAATACCGTTGATACCTTGTTCATACAAATTGGCCAACCAATTCAACCCCTTCAATTGATATTCTTTCAAAGTACATTTTAACATATCGGGCTGAGGAATTGTAAGATCCCCCAATAACGTTGGATTTTGGAAATTCATCTCTTCGCCATTAGTATCAGGATTTTTAAAAGGTTCATCACTAGTGCCATTGTTATCAAACTGTCTGGCTTTGTTTTGTGCATTAACGAGAGCGTTTTGTGCATTCTCTGCTGCCATTCTGTGCAATGCTTCTTCGTCGTCATTATCAAAATCAACGGCATTTATATCATGAGAAGCTGAGCCATCGACATCGACATACTTGTCGTAATGTTTTTTGTCCTGTGATTTAAGCTTGCTATCGGAATCAGCACCTTCAATCTCGTCAGTTTTTATCTTCTTTCCAATAAAGTGAGAATACAATTCAGTTTGAGTAATTAAGAAATTCAATTTCCTAGCTTGTCTCCTTGCTTCTCTTTCTTCTTCTTCCTTCTTGGCTTTATCTAATAATTCCTTCTCGTGCTTCTTTTTCATGTCACGCTCAATCCTTTCGTTTCGCTTCCAGAAGTTAAACATCTCTCTCATTGCTCTTCTTGCCTTGGTTGTTAGATCTTTTTGATTCTTGGTGTTTCTTACTTGCCATCTTTTCGCTTCTCTAGCAGTCAAAATGCTTGTCTTTCTAAGATTGATAATTCTTGCTTGAGTGGCTTGTTGCATCAATCTACTTACTTTAGGACCGTCTTTTCTAGACATATCCTTCCATATAGCAATATAAGTATTGTCATATTGTCTCATGAATGCTTTGTACTCCTTGGCATTCATACCAGCAGCTGCAGCTGGCGATAAAACCTGTGGTTTCGCAACTACCTTGCTATCTTCCTCGAGTTTGACTCTCTTGACATCACCACCAGTTGGTGCAACCTGCTCTTTTTCTTCTTGGACTTTCGCTGGTTGTTCTTTGGTTGTAACTTCAGGTTCATCTTCAAACGCCTTTCTTTTAGCTTTAGGTCGACTGCTACGTCTTGGGTGTATATCAAATTGTCCTTGTCCACCAGCACCTTTCGGCTTGATTAAAATAGGTTGCGCTTGTTTTTGTTGTTTTTGTTGTTTCTGTGGTTGGGTTTGATCCTCTTGTTGAGTAGAACCATTTGTAGACACTGTATTGTTTTGGTCTTGAGCTCCATTTGCACTTGTTCCTTTATTTGCATCCTCTACAGCAGGTCTTCTTCTTCTAGATTTATGTTCCACTTTATGAATCACTCTGGTAGATCCCCATTTAAACTCTTTACCTCTAGTACTATTGTGGTGCAAGGGTTTAGAATAGTCAATCAAATTCAATTCTTTGTTTTTATTGGTGTCACTGATTTTGTTGTTTCTTGATGAAATATCTTCAGCAACGACCCTGTCGATATAGTTAGAAGCAAATTCACCAGTGTTGATAAGGTAATTGTTTAATTTGGCTTCATCAAATTTCAATAATTTCAAGCCATGGCTTAATTGTTGATATTGATCCAATTCATTAATCACATTTACATTGGACTCAAACACCGCCTTGTATTTTTGGTCTATCTTGGGAGTATAAGAATCGTCAAAATCATAACTTTCTGGTAGTATGTCAGCAACAATAGAAGTATTTTTAGAAGGTGCTGTAGATTGTTTCTTGTTTCCGTTGGAGTATTTCAAAGGTGACAGAATATTTGGTTGATGAAGAAGATTTGAGTTTGCCACTTTAGTTGCGGTGGTAGTAGCAGTGGCTGGTTGACTATGTTTCTGTTCTTGTTTAATTTTCACTGGTGCTGATGGGTCTTCTACTGCTCCGGTCATGGGTGATTGATTCTCTTGATGGGATGACACTTGATGTTCTCCCTCATGTTCTGGTTGTTGTGATTGCTTGGACGCAGCAGTGCTATCCGTGGATAGCATTGAAGAGATGTTCATATCTTGTTGTGTGCTGTTGTTATTAGTGGTGGTGGAAACCTATGATAGTAGTTGATGAATCCAAAGTGAAGAAGTCTTAACAATACAACTAAGTGATTGATTGATTAAGAAAGGGTAGAGAGTTGTGAAGAAAGAAATACAAGAAATGAAATAATTACAAAAATTTTTTACTTTTAATTCCCTCCAATGTAGTTTTACTCGTTCTTTGTACATTGGGAGCTGTGAGAGTGAGGAGGACAAAGAGAGAGAGAGAGTCTCTAGTTAGCAGTAGTAATAAAACACAACGTTGAGACAAACTCGCAACTCGCAAACCAACGCTAACATTAACAACAAACGAAAAAAATTCTCAGCACTGTTTTTTTGTTTTTTGTTTTTTTATTTTTCACTCACTATGTGCGGGGGCTACATGCAGGAATGCACTATCTTTTCTTCTTGCTGCCCACATACTTTACAAATGGTACTACTAAAAAACTCCCACTGTTTTAACTATCACCAAATTTTCTAGAACAGAATTTCCCAATAATTAAATACTATTGACAAAGATAACAAATTTACTTCCATTCTCTAATGAATGTAATATTGTCTAATACAAGTTCAGCAAAGAGAATAAGAATAAGATTTACAGGCCAACAACTATTATACGTGGTGTAGAGTAGCCACCCCCTCCCACCTCCCCTAGGGCAACAAAAAAAATTCTAATCCGACTAATCTTATGATGAAACCACAACAAGTGATTAATAATTTAACTATGTACAGTGAAACAAAAAAAAAAAAAATTTTTGAAAGAGGAAAAATTCCAAAAAGGAAAAATAGGAGAATGACCTCTTCTTCTTGTCTCTCTCACCCGGTCCAATCAAAACCTTTTAATCGAACAACCCAGAAAAATGGAACCAAAAAGTTCCCTGTAAAGTCTTGTAACACCGCAGACAGGCATAACAAAAGAGCAACGACGTGCCTCATATTTGTCTGGTTATATCTGGTGATAATTATGAGTACATCCGGCTATTCAGGTTTCAACTGTCTAATTCCCGAAAGATGTTAGTATGTTTTTGTTCTTTTGTTGTCTCGACTTTCCATTTATTTTTTTGGCCTCTTTATCATCTGGTAGTCTTTATCTTTTGAGATTATGAGTAATGACTCGGATAATATTTAACCGGAATAAATGCGTGTGGAACTTTAGTTGATAAATCGCGACTCTGCGATTTACATTCTTGGACGCAGTCCTTTTTTTTTTCATACGTTCGGATACTCTCGCTCATTCACTCCACACACCACGAATCAAACAAAAAACACGTATTAGATTTACAATTTTTCATATTTCTTTCCAACAAATCAACTAGACAATCACCTCTCTTTTCAAAACAAATATTATCAATCATGGGTTTAGATCATCCAGCATTTACATTATCAGGATTATGTGCAATTGGAGGAATCATGGGTTATGCTCGTAAAGGTTCCATCCCTTCATTGGTTGCCGGTGTCACTTTTTCCATTCTTTACGGAGGTGCAGGATATTTATTGAAGCAAAACGCAAATTACGGTTTGGAATTGGCTTTGGGTACAAGTTCGGTGTTGTTGGTTGCTGGTTTAGCAAGAGCTATTCCAACTGCTTTCTCAAAACCAATTCCTCTTGTATTGGTCGTTTTGGGTGGTGCTTCCACTGCTTATTATGCTAAGAAATACAATGATTTCTATGCTGTTTTTTAAACGTGCGTATATATACCCCTTTGAATATAAAGAGAATAAAGATTAATCTTTCATGATTCTTGTCGTACATTAAAAAAAGTAAAATAAAAATAAAAGGACTTTGCAACAAAAAATATTGCCTATATGTAAAAATAATAATAATCTAAAAACAAACTATACAACAGAGTTTGGACTCTAACCAACCCATTCTCTGGCTGATTTGAATAACTCTATCCATGGACCATATGGACCCCATTCTTTACCTTGTTCTGTAGGATACCAAGAATTTGCTTCCTTTCTAGAGATTCTTTCAGGATGAGGCATCATAGCCAAAACACGACCGTTAGAATTAGTGATACCAGCAATACCATTTGGTGAACCATTTGGATTGAATGGATAAGTTTGAGCAGGATTTCCGTAATTGTCAACGTAATGGATTACATCCAATTCAAAATCTTTTTCATTTTGAGATGTCTTGAATTGAGCTCTACCTTCACCATGAGCAACAGCAATTGGTAATTTTGAACCTTTCATATTTTGTAAAAAGATTGAATTATTCTTCACTTTATCATCAACTTCAACCATAACAAATCTAGCTTCATATTGTTCAGATAAATTACGTTCAAAAGTTGGCCAATTGTCAGTACCAGGGATCAACTCTGCTATTCTACTCAAGAATTGACATCCATTACAGGCACCAAATGCAAAAGTATCTGTTCTATCTTGGAAAAATCTCTTAAACTCTTCACGAGCTTTATCATGGAACAAAACAGATTTGGCCCATCCAGCACCAGCACCTAAAACATCACCATATGAAAATCCACCACATGCAGCAAATCCAACAAAATTATCCAAACTAACTCTTTCTTCCAAAATATCAGACATTGTGACGTCATAAACATCAAACCCAGCTTCTTGGAAACACCAGGCCATTTCTTGTTGTGAATTGACCCCTTGTTCTCTCAAGATGGCAACCTTTGGACGGGTAGATGAGTAAGTCTTGAATTCATTTGGTTTGTAAGTCAATTGATAAGAAAGACCTGGATCTTTGTCATCTTTGATAGCTTCATATTCTTCAGTTGAAGTATTTGGATTATCTCTTAATTTTTGAATATGGTAAGAAGTGTTTGACCACAATTGTTGTAAATGAGCACGGTTAGATGCATATATAGGAGTACCATTGAATGCGATATTGATAATTTGAGAATCAAATGTTGGTTTACCAATGATTTGAATAAATTCTTCTGAAATACCATTGGTTGCAAAAATTTCTTTGAATTTGACATAATCTTCAAATTTGATTTGGAATACAGCTCCCAACTCTTCATTAAACAATTCAGTGTATATATCTTGTTTACCATCAATAGTTAAATTCAAACCACATCTTCCTGCAAAAGCCATTTCTAAAACAGTTGTGATTAACCCCCCTTCTGATCTATCATGGTATGCCAAAATATCAAAATTTTTATGTAAAACAACAAGGGTATCCAAGAAAGATTTCAATATCTTATGGGAGTGAACTGTAGGTGCTGAATCACCAACTTGTTTGTAAACTTGAGCTAAAGCAGAACCACCCAATGATTTAACAACAGTAGCAGCTAAATCAACCAACACTAAAACGGTTTCTTCACCTTTAATGTTTTGTAATTGTGGGGTCCAAGTGTTTGAAGTATTGTCAACTGGAGCAAAAGAAGTAACTGTCAAAGCTAATGGAGCAGTGACTTCTTTATCTCCCCATTTCATCTTCATAGACATAGAATCTTTACCAACTGGGATAGAAATACCCAAATCAGGACACAAGTCCATACCGATGGCTTGCACGGCTTCGTATAATTTGGCACCTTCACCATCATGAGATGCAGCAGACATCCAATTGGCAGATAATTTCACATGATTCAATGATGTAACATCAGCAGCAAATATGTTTAATAATGATTCAGCAACACACATTTTGGCAGAGGCACTAGCTGAAATCAATGCCAAGTTTGGTTTTTCACCCATGGCCATTGCTTCACCGGTACTCAAGACTGTTTCACCAAGAGATGTAGCAGTGACACCAACATCGGCGACTGGAACTTGCCATGGACCAACCATTTGATCACGATCGACTAACCCGGTGATAAATCTATCACCAATTGTAATGAGGAAACTTTTAGAACCAACAGCAGGTAATTGTAAAACTCTTTCAATGGATTCATTAACATCGAGATTTTGTGTGTTGAATGGATTTAATTTCAAATCTTGAGTGATTGCAGTTCTTGACATCTTAGGAGGCTTACCAAACAAAACAGACATTTCTAAATCAATTGGAGTTGATTTCAAAAGTGAATCAGTCAAGATTAATTTTTGCTCTTTTGTAGCTTCTCCAACAACGGCAAATGGTGCTCTTTCACGTTCACAAATCTTAGCAAACTCTTCCAAATTTTCTGGAGCAACACCCATTACATATCTTTCTTGAGATTCATTACACCAGATCTCCATTGGTGACATACCTGGCTCCAAAGACAAGATTGATCTCAATTCAAATCTTGCTCCCAAATCATTATCATGGACCAATTCTGGTAAAGCATTAGATAACCCACCGGCACCCACATCGTGAATGGATTGAATTGGGTTATGTTCTTTACCTAATGACACACATGCATTGATAACTTCTTGTGCTCTTCTTTGTAATTCAGGGTTACCTCTTTGAACAGAAGCGAAATCCAAATCAGCAGAACCTTCACCGGAAGAAACAGATGAGGCGGCACCACCACCTAACCCAATCAACATTGATTGTCCTCCAAGAACAATCAATTTGGCACCAGGGGTAATTTTGGTATCTTTCAAAGCCAAACCAGGTCTAATAGCACCCATACCACCAGCCAACATAATTGGTTTATGGAACCCTCTGATTTCTTGTTTACCTTGAGAATTTTCCACTTCAGTGGTCAAAGTTCTGAAATAACCATTAATAGCTGGTCTACCGAATTCATTATTAAAAGCAGCTGATCCAATTGGTGCTTCCAACATGATATCTAATGATGAAGCAATGTGATTTGGTTTACCAACATCTCTTTCCCATGGTTGTGGCAATGAAGGGATATTCAAATCAGCAACTGAAAACCCAGATAACCCAGCTTTAGATTTAGATCCTCTACCCACGGCACCTTCATCTCTAATTTCACCACCGGACCCAGTTGCAGCACCAGCAAAGGGAGAAACAGCAGTTGGATGATTATGAGTTTCAACTTTGACTAAAGTTTGAACTTGTTCTTTAATTGATTTCCATTGCTTTGTTTCGAAATCAGGAGTCCATACATAACCCTCAGGTCCTTCAAATACAGCAGCATTATCGGAATATGCAGAAACGGTATATTGTGGGTTTTTCAGGTGTGTATTTCTAATCATTTTGAACAATGATAAATCTTTCTTGACACCATCAATTGTCCAATCAGCATTGAAGATTTTATGACGACAATGTTCGGAGTTGACTTGAGCAAACATAAATAATTCAACGTCTGTTGGATTACGACCAATAATTTCAGTAAATGCATTGATCAAATATTCAATCTCACCTTGATCTAATGCTAATCCCAATTCCTTATTTGCTTTAATTAAATTATCTGCACTGGAAATAATATCAACGGTAACCAAAGGTTTTGGAGAATGATGAGCAAATAAATCATCGTATTGAGGAACATTGGATCCAACATAAATAGATTGAGTCATTCTATCAAAAACTGGAGTGAAAAGAATATCAGCAGGGTAAGCATCAAGTTTAAATCCATTTTTAGTTTTGATCAATAATGATAACCCACGTTCAATTCTTTCAACTTGTTCATTCAACCCACAAATTTGAGAAATATCAGTTGCTTTAGAAGACCATGGTGAAATGGTACCTGGTCTTGGTAAAATTTGAATCAAATAAGTATCAGTTGGTAATTCAATGGAGGAACCATCAGCAGTGGTTGAATCTTTAATTAATTCTTGATTTAAAGGGGTGTTTTCAACAGGGGTATCATAAGTCAATAAGACTTTTAATAATTCCAATTGTTTTTCACTCAAACTTTTCTTTAATGAGATATAATGAGTGTATGAAGTAACTACTTCTTCAATGATATCAGATTGACCAATCTTCTTTTCGATCTCTTGGATCAAAGAACTGACTCTGAAAGAGGACAAAGCCTTAGGTCCTGATAAGATAAGAAAATTACTCATTTTGAGGGGAATAATAACCTTAGGGGAAAAAAGGGGGAAGGATGACTGTTAAGTATCTGTGAATAGAAAAGAAAGTAGATAAAGATGGGATGATCAAAATGATATGTACAATGGATTGAAAAAAAAAAGGTCTCAGCGAGATGACTGGACTGCAACAAGGAGTCGAGATGGGGCGAAACAGTGCGAGACAATAAAAAAAATGAATCACATACAAAATTTTTTGTTTTTGACTTCTTCTTGCTGCTGCACGTGACTAAGACAAAACAAAGAGAAAAATTCTTTATCAGAGATCATCTCAGCACTTACAAAAAAAACAGACTTAGCAACCTCTCATCTCTTGAAGCACCTGCAGTTATTTGCTGAATAATTACAATGGTACAAGGAAAACTAAAACTAAAAACTAAGCAAACAGCAAGAGTAACCAAAAAGCAACAAAATCCGAAAAAGGCAGCACCAAAAATCATCAAACCAAAGAAAACAACAGCTAGAGAAGCACAAAAATTGACCAAAATACACCTGGGACAATTGATGAAAAGTACAGAGAAGTTGATTGCTGGTAGAGTGGGACATTTAGAATTAATTAAAGGGTCCAGAAGACAAATTGAGAAGGAAAATAAAGAAGCTGATAAAAAGAAGAAATGAGGTCAATTAGTGATATTTTATCGAATTTCCCAGAAAAGATTCAACGGTCTTTAGGTGATAATGAAGGTCTGAAGAATGTTAGACAAATGGAGATGCGACTTATTCAAAGACAAGTTCAGTCGGATAAAAGTGTTGTTAGAATACCATTCGATGACGAATCAATAGACAGTCATCCAAAACTACGGGGATTGGAAGAGGCTAAAAAGAAAAGGTGGACGAATTAATGCCAATAATTATATGTACATTCTTTATATATATGTATATAATGTGATTTTTTTTTTTTTTGCAAAATTTGTATCTAAACAGGAACAGGTCTATTTGAAGCGTCCTGTGCCTCCATTTCTAAATTCTTTCTTCTAATATTTTGTTCTTGAGATTTGACATATCCAATCAAAATAAACCCAAACACAGCAGTCAAAATCACCAAAAATGAATTGATTGGAGTTGGGTTCATATTGAAATATTGATGTGTTGCTTTATCCATCACTTGTTGCAAAATATTACACACCCCTGAAAAGGCAATGATTGTTCCATAAACAGTACCGAAGTTATCGTATCCAAACACTTTAGCACAGAAATCACTAACAGCGGTATAATAAAATGGTCTATATACAACAAGGACCATAATACCAGCATAAGTGGCAGGTAACCAAGATACTAATCCAGCAACACCAATGAATAATGAAAGTCCAGTTAAAATATACAACACAGCAATGGTTGATAAATTATCCAAAATCAAACCAATGAAAGGAATAGATAATAATCCACCCAATGGCAATGCCAAATCGAAAAAGTGGTTGATTGTAGTGGCCAATTCGTCATTTCCATCATACAAGAAAAGTTCTTGAGATTTTATAGTAGCAACAAAATAATTGATACGTAACATTTGAATAGTAGTAAACAAAGTCATCAATACAAACCAACCAGAGCTCAATTGTTGAGTGATTGAGAAGCCATGTAACACTCCAAATACTCCACCTGTAGTTTGAATCAATTTTGTATCTGCTTGTTGTTCGTAATGCGATTTTGTGGAACAATATGAAGCTCTCAGTATAGTAGATTCACGTCTACTTGCTGGAGCAGAAGAAGCTCTTCTCATCAATAAAGAGGTTGTTTCTGAAATTGTAGGTTGATAATATTCGGATGTATCAATAGCAGAATCACGATCTTCTGGTGTCAACAATGCTGGGTCCAACGGTCTTCCGGTTTCATCAATTCCTGTCTCTGCAATCTTGGCTAAAGTGCCAGTTGTCTTGTATGAATCTCTAGGCATGACAAAAACTTGACACAAGAAGATGAAAACAGGAACAATTAAATAGATGGAGAAGAAACTGCTGATTGAGAGCTTTTTAACACTTGTATAATACAAACGATAAAATAAAAATAATGCTGATGATGAATCAAATGCTCCTGTAAGTAATGCTAAAATCAATCCTGAATTTCTAGGGAAACTGTTTGCCAATTGGAAACAAGAAATAAACACAAATGGACCAGCAAGAGCCAACAAAGTGTATCCAGTCAAATATCCATCGAAAATTGTAATCAGTTGAGCAAATTTCATACTCAATGCCCCCAAGGCTAAAATAATTGATCCTATTATTCCAGTGACTTTTGGCCCATATGAATCTAAGATGGACCCAACTGGTAATGCAGATATATTGGTCACCATACATGCAACCGTGAATAAAAAGTTCAAAGATAAATCTTGGTTGACACATTTAGGGTCCACAGATGAGGATTTACTGGAGACATCACATCTGTTTTCATAAATGTGTTGGGAAATGAAGATTGGTTTGATTGCAGCAAAACCAAAAACTGGCCCAGCGGCGACCAAACACCATGCAATGGCACATAACACTTGTATAATCCTTGTGGATAATGGAGGAAGTTCCGTTTTCATTATTGAAGTAAGTTTATTGGAGAAGGTATTATTTCAAAAACAAAAAAAAAAGTGGTTGTAAATAAGTAAAATAAAACAGCAATCTAACGAAGTGACAATCTAGTTAGGGAAGTAAAAAGGAAAAACAAAATTGCAAAAAATGAAATTTAATTAGAACGAAAAAGAAGTCGAATCGGTACCAGCACAATCACCGTTATATTTATATTAATGTTATAATCTATAAGAAGTCGTAAAGTACATAAAAAAAGTACATATAAATGAAAATTTTTCCTGTGTTTGAATAAATAGGGCGGTAAATGCCAGAGATCTGTGGCTAATTAATTAATTTACCTCCACTGCGGATATCGCCGATCCTGATAAGTACCAGTACGAAGCAAAAAAAAAAAAATTTCGTGATGCAGTCACGAATTACATGCTAAAAGCCGAACTATTTTAAAACGGTGAAATCTCATCATCAACTGTCTTGTAAGCGTTGGCAGAGTTACAGATCTTCATATAGATATGATGAATGCAAATGGCAATCATATTTAAAAATATGAATCCGAATATTGCAAACACAATTCTCATCCAAGTTCGATTGTATATTGGATTGGATTTTGATTTCGAGTCGTCGGAGTTGTCACTGCTGCTATCGTCATTATTGTCATCGTTATTATCATCACTATTGTCATCATTATTGTCATCGTTGTTGTCGTCTCTTTTTATCACTTCTTCTAAATCAATCGATTCCACTACGTTCTCTGTAATCTCATCCAACGAATTAGTTGACACTGCCACTAAACTCTCTATTCCTGCTTCTGGTATTGTTGTTGAAAGTGATGTCGAATTATATGTCGAGGCTTTGTATGATGAATATAGGTAGAAAGTACTCGAGATTATAGCTATGGTAAGAACCACAAATTTGAGGAGCGAGTGGCTGATATTGCCTTTGCGTTTGACGGTGATGTCAAGACCTTTCCTGTCAGATACTGGATTGCCAAACATAAGTAGATATTTCGATGATATGGATGAATGATGTGGATATTAGAAATTGCTTAGCTGGTTCTTTTTTTTTTTTTACGATTTTTTAAGTTCACCTCCTTATTCTTTGGCTACCCTTCACAATTTAATAAATGTTCTAAAAATGGAATTTATGATTTCGTTTGTTTACATTTCCGCCTATTAGGGTGTGCGAGAACAATTGGAGTGTAAAAAATAGAAAAAAAAAATTCACATATCGTTGCTTACATAATCGTCACGTGATCTTTAACTGAAATATGAGATGAGTGTTACGATTTGGGGACAAACCGGAAGTATATTGTAGTTGTATGAAATCTTACTTATCTATGTAAAGCTCAACCTGTAGTAATTATGCGAATGTATATACTTTCATACAGCTGATGGACTTTGAGTTACATATGAATTTGTAGATTAAGCTCCACACCGGTATTTCTTCCTTATTTGATCACGAGTATTCACAAATATAACTCTCAGTTCACTCGCAAAAACATACTTTGCTGCAATGACTGGGGCTAATTAATTTTAGAATTGATATGGTATGGATTCCATCACTCAAGGTTCTCATTGACTCTGACATAGTATCGACACAAAGTAGATTCATGCAACTCTGTCACTCCATAATGAAGATGACGAGAGCCAGTGTCTTGCAGTAGCCCAGTTTATATAGGACCGTAAATATACGGTATCCCGCCTGGATCCATTTTCATAACAGTAGCTAGGATTTTATAATACAACGCATTTGTAGTAGCATCACCGACAACAGCAGTAGATTCGACATTTCAAGGCACCTATGGTATGACTTCAATGTATTTTTTATTTTTTTATTTTTCATATTCTATTTATCGACAAAAAACTACAATGTCGTTAAATCTAAGAAATCCTATACTTAAAGCCAACGATTTTAAGTATGATGGTGTCCAAAGGAACGTTTGTCTTGTTTTTTTAGGAGTTCCCATTACTCTAATGTAGAATGGAGATTTAAACACCTCAAAATCTTTTGGTTTAAAGGGATTTAAAACCAACAGTGGAAGTGGTGGTAGCCCCGATTTCTTGTGGATCCCAAGTATCATGATACCGAAATTCTTGGTATTGATGAAAAAATCTTGGCTAGATGCAGTTTTATTGAAGGAAGATCTCCTTTTAAATGATTGAAATAAATTAAACAAGCAACACGTCAGAGATGGCAAGCAAGAACTTGCACCATTGGTGGGTTAAACACCTGAAAATCCTTTGGTTTGAAAGGATTTAGAACCAACGGTGGAAGTGGTGGTTGACCATTTTCTTGTGTTTTTCGTTTAATTTCTCCCAAGAAGCTTTAAGCTGATGTGATCTTCCTTCTATAAAACTGCATCTAGCCAAAATCTTTTCACCAATACCAAGAATTTGGTTATCTTGATACTTTGTATGTTTGTATGCAGGGTTTCTAGTGAAATCAGTAATAACCAAATTTTTGAACATTTCAATTGAAGTAGTAATAAATAGCAAAGCACCTTCAATAACAATATGTATTTGAGAAGCATCATAAACAAGTTCTTCAACACGAGCTATAGTATTTCTGAGATTTAACGACATTGTAGTTGCTTATGGATAAATAGAAAATGAAAATAAAAAACAAAAAACAAAAAAGTTTTCAAATAAAGAAAAAGACTTTGATTGGTTTTCTTTTTTTTTCGTTTGTTTGGTTGGGGGGATGGATGGATAGTTTCTGTAACGAAGCCCTTAGATTGATACTATTGCTAGTATATATACAACCTTTAAGACCGTACGAACCTCGTTTTCTATAAAAACAGATTGTTGAAAGAAATTTTCTCAGCGAATCTTTTTCACCTCGTTCCACGAGCTAGCAAATTTTTTCAGTACAGTTTTCTACCGGCAAAGTAAACTCAAAATTTCCCCAAGTCGAACAAGGGGGGGGGGGGGGGGAGGTGGGGAATTTGATATTCATCTTTTTGAATGTACTACTGTTCTTTCTAACAAATCAAGCAATAATGGACATTTTTGAAGACGTAATATTTGATGATGACAATTTATCTGATTTCGACAGCGATGGAGACCCAGAACTTGAACCGCCTCCAGAAGATCAACGACCACTAATGAAACTAAGATTCCTAGTGCTCGTTTTAGAAGCAGAAATAAAGGTTTGTTTAAAATTTTAGACTCCAAGGATTATGTTGTTCAAGTCAAAATGATGACTTGTTCAAGATTGATTGTTCCAGAGAAGAAAATGGACGTAGATGGAATTGATTCTAAGGAAATTACAATTTACCGGCCCGCTGAAAAGAATATTTTTATTTATACTTAAAAGAATATTTATTGATTCAATTGTTGCTGAACCTTTAACCAATCATGAAATGAGGGACAAGTATGTTCTAAAAGGTCTGGAAATTTTTAATTATATGATTGAACAGTATGTTCAAGATGAAACAAGACATGCTTATGTTGGTAATTCGGTTGCCTTTGTTGGTAGACAGGAGATATTTGTTAGAGCTTTGGAGGAATTAACCAGAGCAAATTATGGTGCTAGGTTTGGAAGGTTACTCTCACTTTTGGTTGGTACAAGGGAGATACAACCATATCTGGATTGTACTACTTCATTTAATATTGATTTGGACCAACCAACACCTGATGCTGCAAATGATGTTAAGACATTTTTTTGTTAACGAAACTATAAACCACAGCAACACTTTTAGTTAAATTGCTTATCAAGCCATGGATTATCGATTATAGTACTCAGTCATTCTACAGTCATGGCACCATCCACCAAATGTTAGATGCTCTCAAGTGTGTTATTAAAATTTCTATGCACTTCAAGGCTGAAAGAGAAGAATTCTATGATTTTTATCAATATTCCAAAAACTATGAATTGTACAGTTATGTTTCTACAACCGTGTTTTGAAAGAAGCTGGTTTAAGAGCTGCAATATATGTTAGTTCAATTGTTCCAGTACAAGTTTATGTTGGTGAGGTTCTTGTCAGTCGTGATTACATTTGTGAAGTATACAATGCTGCTATATCTTCCTATACAACCCATTACGACGATTTATGTCAATTTTTGCGTCAACCAGTTCCGTTATCTGCCGCTTTTTCACATTTCATTGCTTCAAAACCAAATGATTGTCAAAGTACCGGGTTGGTTTCTAAAATTAAAGCTAATGAATTTTTATCCATTAGCAATAATGTGTCAGAGAATACCAAAAGGATACTTGTTGCAAAGATTGATAATTTGACGAAGATCTTATTTGTTATTATCTTTATTTCATCTGCCAACACATTCCGCTCTTCAGAATTGACCAAAGTTAACATTGCTGCTCCCCATCCTACCTCCAGACATACCATTTATAGACACAATAGAATTTGTCTTGTCACAACTTATGGTAAGAATTCCAAATTCCAAAGAAGAGAAAGGTTCTATACTCATGATGTGTCAAGAGTTATCATCAATCACTGTCTTTCTTTAAAACCATTGTTGTTGAAATTAATTCACTTGCAATTGAATGAAGAACAGATCAAATTCCACAAGACCAATTTATTTTCACTCTCCACCAATTGCTCTGTCAATAATGATATGTATTACAAAAAGGTGGCTGAACTTACCTGTGTTCCGATTGGTGATGTTATCAAGATAAGAGCTTTGCGTCAAGCAATTTCATATATGGTTAGACACCACGTTTGTTTGGGTGAAGTTGATTGAGGAATTACCATAGGAAGTTTTTGCGGCCCTGAAAAGCACAAGACAATGACGATTTGTCGTTAAATTCTAAAAGTACAGCTAAAACTGTTACTGTGGTTATCGACGGTATTTCGCCAAAGAAATTACCATTCATAATGATTAACGCTCATGGAATTGGTCCAGCAATAAGTCATTTGCACTTCACGGTTCTTTACAAGGGGGGTTACCACACCATAAGAATGAAAGGAGTAGATGTTTATAAAATGTTTGTTACTGTTGCAGGGCCAGGCGATTTGGGTAGTCAAGCCAATATGAAAAAGTTGAATGGGTATTTAAATGGCTTGATCAATAAAACTGTCACTGTTGATATCTACCCAAACTTGAATGGACCAGATTCGAAAAGTTGGGAATTTGTTGCAAACAACCTTCCTTTATAATTTTGATTAGCTTGTTTTTATGTTGTTTGTTTTTGTATAGTCTGTAGTTTTTTTTCCCCCGTTCAAAGTTAATGCTCCAATTTTTTTTTTTGCAAAAAACCAAAGTTCAAAATTTTCTATTCCTTCAGGAAAACATGAATTCAAATTTTGATTCTTGGGACATCTGCTCATAGAGGCCATGTCATAGGCACTCTAGTATTTGAAATGAGCGAGCACGAGGCTCATAATTTGTTACGATTTGGGGGCAAACCGGAAGTATATCTTTTGTAGTTATATGAAATCTTACTTATCTATGTAAAGTCCAATTTGTTGTAATTGTGGGAATGGACGTGCTTTTATACTACAGATGATACGAATTTGAAGGCTGAGCCCCGCACCCGCACCCGCTTCTTACTTGAGAACATACGATTTGCACCACGGTGCATTACATTCAATACATCACAATAACGCAATTCCAATATAATACCGCGTTTTCACAATAAAGTGCGGTCCGACAAAAAATAAAGTTTGCTCGACCAAAGTGAAAAGTTTTGTTCAGACAAAACACAAAGTTAGCTGTACAAAAAAATACGTTCGTGCCAGTGGAAGAAAAAGTTCGCGGCCAATATTAGTGATTTACTAACAATTGGAACAAACTTTTCTCACTGACCGTGCGAACTTTTTTTTTTCTAGCACGAACTTTCGTCTTCGGTCGAGCGAACTTTATTTTATTGTAGTGCGAACTTTACTCTCACATTGAACGAACTTTAGTGTGAAAAAAACTGTATCACAACAATGAGAACTGAAGGAAAAAAAAAATTTCAAGATTCTCAACATCTCATCTGAGAGGTGTCTAATCAACTTACTACTGAAGTTCAACACGATAGCTATCGATTACACCCCCTCGTTTGTCATTAAATACTAATAAAATAGAGGCATTATGTCAGGAATATTATTTGAAGATATGTTCATTGTGGATTCAACCGATCCAGGAAGATACAATAAGGTCTGCAGAATAACAGGACACTCATCAACATCAAAAGACATCACCATAACATTGGATATAAATAGTGAATTGTTCCCAGTTCAAAACCATGATTCATTGACCATCACATTAGCGTCATCATTAGGAAATGAAGCTTCTATGATAACATCCAATGGATCCTGGAGACCACCAAAACCAGACGATAGATCCTTGGCGGATGATTACGATTATGTCATGTACGGTACTGTTTATAAATTCGAAGAAAACGCTGATAACGATAAAATGTCTGTGTATATATCATTTGGTGGGTTGTTGATGCGTTTGGAAGGTGGATACCGTTCTTTGTCCAATTTGAAACAAGAAAACGCTTACATTTTGATTCGTCATTATAAAGATAATTAGATATAGACTTGGATTGGAGGAAGTCATGCAAGGGAAGTTTGATGGAAATTAATTTCAATGGACTCCCAATTATATTTGCAACTTGCCCCTCGGTTCATTTATTTCTTGTGTATTATATATATATAGCTCGCTAATACAAAAAAAGTCAGTTAGACGTTGATAGCATTGTTGATAACATGAGTTGACTGTAGCTAGTATTGTAATGCAATAGAATCAATCAATGATGTGGTAATGTGGCAGCAATAATTTTTTGTGGATCACTCTAAAGATCAAGTTTTTAGTGTGCGAAAGGCAAAATACTTCATCAACAGTACTTACTCATCAACATACTTTTGCAATAATGGATGATACTGAGAAACGTAAGTAAACTCAATTCTTTAAACTAGTACTTAATGACACAGCTTTGCTAACACGTATCCTTTTAGCTGATCCGATATTAAAACAAATACCATTGATTAAAAACCCCGCGTACTTACCACCACCATCAATAACAATAAACCCAAACTACAACAAGCTTATCCCCACCTTGTCAACTACTGTAATTCCCCCAAAATTGAATATACCTGATAATGAGATCACTTCTTGGCTAGATGAGATACGATCACTTCGTGAATCAGTCAAAAGTCTGAAAGCCCATAGTGAGCAACGTGATAGATATGAAAAATGGATTCACGACCAAACGATTAGAATTGCCCCAGGGTTTGATTACTCGGTTATGCAACCACATAAACCAGTCAAGATTGAAGAGCATGAGAAAGAGGTGAAGGAAGAAATTGGTGATGACGAGATTAATGAACTAGATAAAGTGTTTGGGAAAACAAGTATAGGGTAATATATGGAAATATATATGTATATATGCACAGGTTGATTATGCAGTAGTAATTCTATTTGCCTGATGTGAATCTGCTTGATAAACCTCCGTTTGCTCGTAACTTTTTCAAAAGCTCTTCCTTGATTTCAGCATTTAAAGCTGATGTCGAATCGTATTGTTGTTGTTTTTCTATACCTTGTATCTTCTCCTGATGCTGTTCTAGTAATGAAGGTTTGGATGTAACCGTAGCTTGTTCGTCTTCTTCTTTCTTTAGTATTAGAACTGGTCCAATGAAGTCCTCCAAGTCGGATTCCTGATCCGATGCTGCATCGTCTCGTAGGGCAGTCGCTTGTTTCTGTTTCTGTTGTTGTTCCAACTTTCTTTTTTTTCTTTTCTCTAGTAGCTCTTTAGGGATAGAAGGACCAAACATGTTGAACTATGGTTAACTGTAAGTATAATCGTATAGGTAGTACTTATGTGTACCTGATGTGTTAAAAACTTTGCTTATGGAAGGGGCGGGCGGAGAAAAGTACAAAACAGAACCCAAAAAAAAAAAAACAGAATGGGATCTAGAATTCATTTCATCATTAAGCGTTCTTACATGCATAATACACAATAATTCTTCAAACATTGCCGGTTTCTGATTCAGCAAACATTGTATACAAAAAATGAACAGCCACGTCGAAGAAAATTTTCATTTTTTTAAAACTTCTTTCTTTAATGTTATAATGGGGAAGAGGTTTTACTTTAGACGGTTTATCATAGCTTTTGTATTGGTGTCGCTTCTATTCCTATATAAAGATAAATTTTCACAGCAACTTTTAAACTTTTCAACACCAAAAACACCTGTACCAATCTCATTTGACCTCGTCAAAGAAAGAAACACCTTTCAAAATCCAATACTAGCAAAATGGGGAATAAATGAAGAAACACCAAAGGCAGAATTGAGTTCTCTATGCGGTGCTTATTTTCAAGATCTAGGGAGTGAAAAGATCAATATTAATTTTTCACCCGAAATTGAACCCTATGTATATAAAAAGAAAAAATGGATGAAAGATCGAGTTAGGGCCCTTCGAATTAAATACAAAAAAGACAAAAACAGAGACAAATATGATTTTGATTTAATAGCCAAAAAGGAATTTGCTGAGCTAAGTAAACGTCATTCCGACCATGAACTCGACATTTACAATCATTTCAGTCATATGAGAGTTTTCGGAAAATGTTTCGCGGGAGCAACCGAAATAAATAAAAACTTGGACAGTTTATGTTCCAAATACGCGAAGAAATTGTACCCTTGGATGACAGGGAAATTGCCCCAATTTAAAAACGCTGAAAATGAACAACAGAAACCATTCACTGATCCAGGGTGCATAGTTAAACAGCTACAAGAAAAAAGCACAGGCAAAGGCATTGTTATTCCCTTATCCCCAAAGAGAACGAGACATCAAATCAACCATATTACTCGTATGATAAGAACCCTTCGAGCTTCACACAATAAACTACCTATTCAAATCACATATACTGAGCTAACTCCAGAGGAACAGAAACAGTTAGTAGACATAGCTACGTCTGAGTCATCATTTCCTGTGCAGGATATTTGGTTTGTCGATTTATCAAAAGCGGTAAAATGTCAAATAAATGACAATCTCATGTTTGTATTGAGTTCAATATTTAACTCATTCCAAGAATATATTGTTTTAACAGAACATACAATTCCATTAGTTGAATTGGATTCGTTTTTCAATAATGAAAAATACATCACGAATGGTGTCCATTTTTTCAAAACGTCGGGAAACTTGAAAGATCGTTCTACAAAATTCAATATTGGGTTCCATGAAATTGCATTATTTGTCAAAAGTCATTTAGCAACATCGAATAATGATGAGAAAATATTTAACTTGTTCAAAAGACCCGATGATGTTACAACGGAAAGGTTTTTCAGTTTACAATTTAATAATATAGTTGATTCGTCGTTGGTGGTCATGAACAAATCAAAAATCCTTAGTGGATTGCTCATTGCAACTAACCTTGAATTATACCAATTATTCAAAATAAGACTTGCTGACAATTCATTTGATTTTCTTTGGTTGGGTCAATATTTATCTGGTATGAACGAACAGGTTGTTTTTAACATGAATTTTGCTGTCGCGGCAGGGGTTTATACGCCACAGCAGAATATGCCGAAAGATTCAGTGGAGGCACAAGAGATATGTTCTTCATCTTGGGCACAAGTATCTGACAGTGATGATATTACATTACTTTACACCACATCGCATCAGTTAGAAAATTGGTTAATTAACACTCGATTTTTCGAAACATTATTAAAAGACAAATATATATTTAAGTCTACAGAAATGGTAAATAACATATTTGATAAAAATGAACCGTCAAAAACAAATATGGAAAGGGTAGACACATCTATTTATAAAAAATTACAATACAATCCATTAGCTATAGAAAATTTCATCAAGCCTCCAAATTTAAATTCCCCAGTTTTTGTATCAAACTACAATGAGCCAAATCAAGCATGGGTTAGACAAGAAGATTTTGATAGAATTAAAAAGGGACATCCTTACTATTGTGCTTATGATTCAATTGGAAATCCTTTGAAAGAAGGAGTGAAGGGGGCGTCTGTTAATATTGATCCCAGCAAACTGGAACAGTATAAAGATTTGTTTGATATTTGGATGCAACGTATATAGTATGGGTAGGGGTTTTTTTTTTTAGACAATTCAGCATTTGCATGGTAAAAATATACAATTTATTTTCATATGATAATAAGAAACGCAGATTCTTTGAAGGTTGTAGTGAGTATAAATTTTTGCACCCTTTTGAGGTTGCAATTTTTAACTTTTCTCAAAAAAATCACACTACCAAGTGATAAATCCAGTTGGTAAGTGTCTCTTTTCTCAGCAAAAACATTTTTTATGTAGGTCAAAGTTTAAATGGAAGCAAAGAATTTTAGTCATCTATATATGAATAAATACACATAGATTGTTTCTGACCTACAATAGAGTGCGATTGATTCTTCGGAGAGCTAGGATAGCTTGTTGTTTCTCCTGGTCTTTCTATAAATGTAGAGACGAAAGGGTAGGCAATACTGATATATCGAGCGTGTGGGTCAAACACACGTGACTCGTGTCTCCTGGCTATTGAAAACAACAATGTGGTCTAGCAAGCTCCTTCTGGGATGGACTAAGAAATTAAAAAGACATTCGCAACAATTGTTTTGGTGTAGTTTGGTTCAATAGATCTCGCATACAAAAACAGGAATCGTGTCTCAGCGACATTTCAATGTCGTGTTTTTTTAGCTGGATCCCATTTTCACCATAAATATATCTCGCGTTGTTGTGTTGCTTCCAACCGAATTCCACTTCCATATATGAAATCTGGATTGCAACACTTGTTCAAACTATCTTTTTGCAATTAATTAATATCATCATCAACAGTTTACAAACTTATCACCATCTCCACCAATCATTTTGAGAGCAATAATTTATTAAAGAACTTCAATTATCACCGTTTTTACACAGTAATTTCAAACTGACCAACTGAAATGTCTGCCGAAGATCCCTTGTTTTGGCTAAAATTGCACAATCTCCCAAGCGAGCTCCTTGCTATGGTTTTTTCCTATATTCCAGTACGACAATGCTCCTTATTATTGGAATTAAAACCGCTTGTACCGTTTCTTCTACCAATTATTCGTAAATCAAGAGTTATCTTGATTGGCAATGGGTTTTCAGACACTATTCGATCAAAACGGGAGGAGAAGATGCCATATCAACTAAAGTGTCTTTGTATGGACGCAGAAGCTCTCAATTTTGCTCATATGGAAGACTTAATAAAGTATTTTGAATTTTGGAACATATATCCCGAAGACTTGAGTATTTTGTTGGGCCCATCGGCAGGGTACAAGCTGAGGGAATTCACAAGAGAAGAGAATGACAGGTTGAAGCAGTTCTGTGCTAAATATGCTGAGTTTTTGAAAGAGGTCAAATCATTGCACTTTCTTGATACCATTGGGGTAGACTACCTTGTGGATATCTTGAGAGACAATGGTTCAAAGCTTAATATTGTAACATTAAATTTATCTGATACCGGTCCGTATTTTCACAATATTGAGTCTGAAGAGTGGGTCAACTTCCTGCTTCCATCTTTGGAGAATCTTTGGTTTCATAACGAGTTCATGTTTCAGGATCTCACGAAGATTACAAATTTGAAAAAGTTGCATCTAACTAGTGCTAGCTGCGATCAATTAAGAAACGTCCCATCTACCATTGAAGTTCTTCAAGTGAGGGAATTTTACAATGACGACTCTGATATTTTTGATGATTTGAAATTTCCCGATTTTCAGAATTTGAAAGAGTTGACAATTTGGGTAGGAGATCTCTACAAACAAGGCGAATCTGCCGTTACTTTCAATCAAATGCCCAAACTAGAGAAGCTAGTGATACGTGAAATCTTTGATGATTCACCCGAGTTTCTACTCCCGGAAGGAATTCAGCACTTATGTCTCCAAAGTTTAGGTAACGGAGAAAATTACGATCTTTTAAAATTAAGTGATTTGACAAAATGTACTAATTTGAAGTCACTTGATTTGTCAGGCATTTTTTTTCCGTTTGAATTATTTAATGATGAACGAGCTGCTAATAGGCTTTCCAGTTTGACCCTGTTTATTTATTTTACATATGAGACAGAAGAAGAACTAGACGAATTAGACCAAGAAGGCATGCCTAAAATAGATTTCGACAAACTTCACTTTCCGGATAGCTTGAAGGAGTTAACAGTGACGTCCCGTTCTAGAATTGATACATGGCAGCCACCAAAGAATTTAAGAAAATTGCATCTAGACGGGGTCAGTTTTGACAAAGATTCGATCGCTTCAATTTTGACTCCAAACTTGAAAGAATTGGCATTACGAAATACATCCTTAGAAGAGATATCTAATGTTACTATACCAGATGGGTTGACTAGTATTGCAATTGGTGAGAATATTTATTTGGAGACAATATCGGACGTGAGGTTCCCAGAAAGCTTGACTATGTTAGAAATAAAGGATAACCCTTATTTAGAAACGATACAAAGGACCAATTTGAATGATATTAAGGGTTTGAGCTGTGTAGATGTTAGCCACAATGGAACAGATAGGAAGGTGTTTGAAGTGCCAAGACTGCGCAAGAGACGCATTGAAGCTGTCGTACAATTTATAATATAGAGTATTAAATAAGCCTTCGTTTGCAACTATGTATGGACGAAACTGCCTATGGCAATAAATATAAGCAAGTAGAATGGATTACGTAGGTCAGAAAGTTTAAATGGAATCACAGAATTTTAGTCATCAATATATGAATAAATACACATAGATTGTTGCTTGTGTTCCACATTAGTGTATGATTGATTCTTCCGAAAGCTAGGATAGCTTTTTGTTTCTCATGTTCTTTCTGTAATTGTAGAGACGAAAGGGTATGCACCACTGATATATCGAGCGTGTGGGCACATCCTTTGGTTATTGAAAGCACGAATGTAGTCTAGCAAGCCCATTCTGGAACGGACTAAGAATTTAAAAAGACATTCGCAACAATTGTTTTGGTGTAGTTTGTTACAAAAACAGGAATCGCGTCTCTACGACATTTCAATGTCGTGTTTTTTTAGCTGGGTCCCATTTTCACCATAAATAAACTCGCGTTGCTCTGCTGTTTCCAACCGAATTCCACTTCCATATATGAAATCTGGATTGCAACACTTGTTCAAACTATCTTTTTGCAATTAATTAATATTATCATCAACAGTTAGAATCTCACCACCACCTTCATCAATTATTTTGAGAGCAATAATTTATTAAAGAACTTCAATTATCACCGTTTTTACACATTAATTTCAAACTAACCAATCGAAATGTCTGTTGAAGATCCCTCCTTCTGGCTAAATTTATGCAGTCTCCCAACCGAACTTCTTGATCTAGTGTTCTCACATGTTCCAGTTTTCCTATACCCCTTATTCATGGAATTGGAGCCACTTGTGCCGTTTCTTTTGCCAATTATTCGTAAATCAAGAGTTATCTTGGTTGGTAATGGATGCCTTGACAATATTAACTTACAAATTGACTCGCGGAGAGTTTATGAAATTGAGGACGAGGAAGCTCTCTTTTTTGATAACATGAATGAATTGGTACAGAATTATGAATGGTGGAACATTTATCCGGAAAACTTGACTATTTTTTTGAATCCTAGGGTATTTCACAATATAGGGGAACTTTCAAAACAGAATGAAATGTTGAACCAGTTGTGTGCTGAACACGCCGAGTTCTTGAAAGAGGTCAAAGCATTGCACTTTTTTGATATAATTGGTGCAGAGTACCTCGTGAATTTTTTGAGAAACAATGGTTCAACGCTTAATATTGTATCATTAAATGTATTTGATCCTGACACCACGAATTCATGCAGCATTGGATTTGGAGAGTTGATGAATTTCCTGCCCAAATCTTTGGAGAATCTTGGGTTTTATAGCGAGTTCTCTGTTCCTAATTTGACGATGTTTCCAAATTTGAAAGAATTGAATCTAACTTGGGCCAGCTGCGAACTTTTAAGGCACGTTCCATCTAGTATTGAAGTTATTCGAGCAAAAAATTTTTACGGAAAAGCCTCCGACGTTTTTGAAGATTTGGAATTTCCTGTTTTCCATAATTTGAAAGTGTTGGAAATACTGATAAGCGATCTCTTCAAACAAGGGGAAACTGTCGTTGATCTCAATAAGATGCACAAACTAGAGACACTAATGATAGATGAAATATTTCATGATTCACCTGAGTTTCTACTCCCGGAAGGAATTAAGCACTTACGTCTCTACAGTGCAGATGACAATGATAATATGCGTCTTTTGAAATTAAGTGATTTGACAAAATGTACTAATTTGAAGACACTTTGGTTGTCCGGAATGTTCTTCCCGTTTGAATTATTTAGCAATGAACAAGTTGCTAATACGTTTTCCCGTTTGACCCTGTTTGATTATGATATAGATCAGACAGAAAGAGAGCTTGAGAAAGAAGGCATGCCTGAACTACATTTCGACAAACTTCACTTTCCGGATAGCTTGAAGGAGCTAACGGTGACGTCCCCTTCTAGAATTGATACATGGAAGCCACCAAAGAATTTAAGAAGATTGGAGCTAGACGGTGTCACTTTTGACAATGAATCGATTGATTCAATTTTGACCCCAAACTTGAAAGAATTGGCATTACTAAATACATCCTTAGGAAATATATGTAACGTCCCTTTTCCTAGTGGGTTAACCAGTGTTGAGATTTCTAGGAATGTGTGGTTGGAGAAAATATCAGACGTGAGGTTCCCAGAAAGCTTAACTATGTTAGAAATAAAGGATAACCCTTATTTAGAAACTATACAAAGGACCAATTTGAATGATATGAAGGGTTTGTGCCTGATAGATGTTAGCCACAATGGAACAGATAGGAAGGTGTTTGAAGTGCTGAAACTGTGCAAGAGACGTCTCTCGGATTCTGACTAAAACATTGAAGCTTTCGTACAATTTATAAAATAGAGTATTAAATAAGTTTAGCCTTTGTTTGTAACTATGTATGGACGAAACTGTCTGCGCCAATAAATACAAGCAAGTATAATGGATTGTAGAACACATTTGAAGTAAAACTTTAGGTGTGAAATCTAAACTGCAAAAACATTACAGCCGCACAGTTTCCCGAATTAGATTGCTTTGTGTAACAATTTCACGTGACTAAAAAATTGAATTCGATTCATACCTGTTGATTCCTGCATATATGCTTTGCAAAAAAAATTTTTCACTCAATACCCAGTAAAGCCAAAAAAAAAGAAAAATTTTTCAGTTGTATTGGATTTTGGAAATTCCTTTTCTTCTTTATCAAACCTCATATATTCCCTACAACAATAATGGTTAACGCAATCTTATCTAAGAAAAAGAAGTTAGTAGCTGACGGTGTCTTCTACGCTGAATTGAACGAATTCTTCACCAGAGAATTAGCTGAACAAGGTTACGCTGGTGTTGAAGTTAGAAAAACTCCATCTAAATTAGAAGTTATTGTTAAAGCTTCCAACACTCAAGGTGTTTTGGGTGAACAAGGTAGAAGAATCCACGAATTGACCTCATTGATTGTCAAGAGATTTAAATTGTCCCCAGAAGGTATTGCCATTTATGCTGAAAGAGTTGAAGAAAGAGGTTTATCTGCTGCTGTTCAAGCCGAAGGTTTAAAATCCAAATTATTGAATGGTTTACCAATCAGAAGAGCCGCTTACGGTGTCTTGAGATTTGCTATGGGTGCTGGTGCCAAGGGTGTTGAAGTTGTCATCTCTGGTAAATTGAGAGCTGCTAGAGCCAAATCTCAAAAATACGCTGATGGTTTCATGATCCATTCTGGTCAACCAACCAAAGATTTCATTGATATTGCTATCAGACACGTTTTGATGAGACAAGGTGTCTTGGGTATCAAAGTTAAGATTATGAAGGACCCAGCAGCAAACAGATTTGGTCCAAGATCATTGCCAGATGCTGTCAAGATTTCTGAAGCTAAAGATGAAGATGAAGTTATCCCAGCTCCAACTGTCAAATCTTACAAACAAAAAGCCGAAGAAACTGAAGCTCCAGCTGAAGTTGAAGCCGAAGCTGAAGCTGAAGTTGCTGCTTAAGAATGTTGAAGTTTATATATCCCGTATAATAATAGTATAACTTTCTTAAAATTATTAATTGTAGAGTCATTGTTCGTCGTTGTAATACGTTGTTATAATTGTTTTTTTATATTATCAATACACAAGCGATAAACTACACGACATGGAGGTCCTCCCGAACCCACGAACCACAACCCCCTTAGAACAAACTACTTTATCTGAACTTGTTTTACCTCATCACGTGTCACTGACTATCGTATCAACATTGATTCTACCCGTGCTGGTAATCGTCCCCTTCCTGAATATTCCAGGGGTGCTGCTGAATTCTTAGATCTGGAAGTCTCACGTCTTTTAGAACTTGGTTTTATTGAAAAATGTTCCAATGCTTTTTATTCAGTTGCCCAAGTGGTTCCGAAAAAGGTTGCTGGTCTTTTTAGAATGGTACTTGATTATAGATCGGTTAATGCTATCACTATTCCAATTCCTCCATATTTACCGTCTTTGAGAAAATTGGTTCCTGGTTTACAACTGGCAAAATTTTTTTCATCTTTAGATCTTAAACAAGGGTATTACCAGTTGCGTATTCACCCATCGACTAAACCTTTCACTGCCTTTCGTGTTCCTGGTGGAATCTATCAATTTAAAGTGTTACCTTTTGGATTAACTGATGCTCCCCAGGTTTTTGGCCAATATGTTGCTTCCCTTCTTTCTGAATTTGGTGATTTTTCTCGTGTTTATCTTGACGAAATCTTGGTTTTTCTGTCTTCCATTGCGGAACATGTTAAACATCTTGGTCTTATTATTGGTAAACTTCATGAACATTCACATGTATTGAATTGGGAGAAATGTGTCTTTGCACAGCCATCTATTGAATGGATTGGTCATGTCATTTCGGCCGATGGAATTGCTCCTACAGATACATCCATTGGACAAATCCAACAGATTGCTGTTCCTCGTAATCGAAATTATGTTCAAGTTTTTTTAGGTCACCTTGATTACCTCCAAGATTATATTCCAAAGTATGCTGAACATTCTGCTCCTTTGTCTGATTTATTGCAAACCAACAAAGTTTTTAATTGGTCAATTCGTTGTCAACAAGCCTTCGAATTCTTGAAGAATGCTTTACTCAAATGTATACCACTTATGTCTTTTGATCCTGCTGCTGAAACCATTCGTTGCAATTTGTGTTCCTGGAGGCATTTATCAATTTAAAGTGTTGCCTTTTGGTCTTACCGATGCTCCACAAGTATTTAGTTTCTATGCCTGCCTTCCAGGAGGAAACAAAATTTTCCGCAAGCCCACTTAACAGCATAAAACTCTTTCAAATGAATGTCCCAATTTAATTGATGCCTATGAAATTTCTGCAGACGATATTCAACTGGTCTCAATTTCATTGCATTCAGGGGATCTCGTTGTAACAATACAGCCGCAACTGCAACATGTGATGCATCAGTGTGGACTATGATTTCAGCGGGATCAAAGGAAAGAAGTGGCATGCATTTGAGTAACGCATTTTTCAAAAGATCAAAAGCTTGTTGACAACGGATTGACTAGTTAAAAACCTTGTTGGTTTGCAATGAATCAGACAAAGGAGCCGAATGTTCAGCATACTTGTGATCGTGGTCCACAGTTTACTGCTGAGTTCTTCCGTCAATTTTTTCAATTAATTGGTGTTCTGTCTCATTTAACAGTATCTCACCATCAGCAAGCCAATGGTAGAGCTGAGAATCGGAATAAACTTGTTGAAATCTACTTGCTTCTGTACATTGGTGACCTGACTAATTGGCCGTTACTTCTTCCTTTGGCAGAATTTGTTTTGAATGCTCAACCACTGACTAGTTTGGCTAATAAGAGTCCTTTTGAAGTTGATCTTGGCTATGTACCAAAATCTCCCTCGACTCTCATGTTTCCCACCATTGCTGATGACGCTAACAATCAAGCTGTTGTTGCTCGGGAATTCAATTCTAGTTCTAATGGTCCTTTTAAAACTAGAAAGAAGCCCTCTCATGCTAAACATTCCGGTATTGAGTTCCGTGGGCATAATACACTGGACGATTTGGTTTCTCTAAAGATGAAGTTTTTGGCTTGGAGTCAGTGAACTTGGGAATGCCCTCAAGAGGGTTGGTACGTGGTTTGGACGGCCACCACGTAGTGCTGGATACCACTTGTGTATGAGTTTGTTTGTCTAGATAAGTTATACAACAGGGAAAAGAAAGGAGGAATAAAAAAGTGGCAATTTTCTACGGACCCACGTTGGTAAACTGTGGGAAAAAAATGGTTACGAATTACGAAAGCAGGGGGAAAACGCGGGAATACTGGAATCAACAACACGAAGAAAAAGCCGATGCAAAATTTAACCTCCTGTTCCGCAAAATTGAGTCATCTCACATAGGATGACTACTTTCACAAGGTAAATGCAGCATAATTTGCTTTCAAAGTTGACTCGTTCATCATCTATATTCTTATTCTTATTATTTTTCATTATTTCCGCTACTATCCGCTAGTGAACTTGGCATAGATCAATGCCAGACTCACTGGACCAGGGAATGTGAATATCCCGCTTTCTTCGTTTCGGATTGATGGCATCCCTTATATCCGATGCCAATTTAATTATCAATGGTTATTGAAAAATTATAGATAAAGAAAATCATACTTTTTTAATACACATTAAAATGATGTAACCAGTCATGTAGTCATCGAATGGTTTTTTTTTTTTGTCTTTGTTGTCTCCCTTCATCCGCGGGTCTTTCATTCTATTCAGGAGGTAAAACTCCGAAACTTGCAGTATTGATGTGTGGAGGTCGGTTCTAGTTTTTTCCCCCGTATAAATGAATCATTCATTTTAACTTTTGTGTATTTTAGATAACTCGGTGGTTAACCTCCGAGAGATCAATCAAGGATAAGAAAAAAAAAAATCACAGTCATTGAAAAAGTCAAAAAATTACAAATAAATCTTCAAACCTACCTTAACCAAATTGTATAAATATTGATTGAAATTTCCTTGAATTTGAATAAGATCAATTTTGTTATTCCCTCCTTCTTTAATCTATCAATTCTTAAATTATAACACTTATATCAACGATATTCCATATCTTACCAAACGTTACAACAAACTATAAAACAATGATGCAACAACAATTTTTACAATTATCAACTGAAGTTTCAGAACCATTCATCATTCCAGATGTTTCTCCAGTTACTAGTCCGAGATTGGCTGCTAAATCTTCTCAACTTGCTGGTAGATTACCAAATATGGGCACTAATAAATTATCACCATTAGTAGCCATTGAAGAAGAAGAGGTTGATGATGCTGCTTTGATTTCAACAAGAAAATTATCTATTCTTGATTTGAATTAGAGAAAACGGGGTTTATTTATTTATTTGGGTTTTTTGGGTTTCTATTTTAATGTCTTTTTTACGAATCTATTGTATATAGAATATGGTATTTTAATGTATTTATAAAATTATTGATTGATATGTAAGTCTGGGGAAATTTTTTTGTTGCAACCGTTGGCCATCACGGTACATCTAAAATTATTCCGCCGAGAATTTAACTCTGTTTTGTACCGACTTGATTTTTCCGGTGCTACGTCTGCTTGTCCTCTGGTTCCACTCGCACCGGCTACCACGAGGTATCCTAATTACACCTGGGAAAACCACCTCAGTGTTGTACAGAATTGACATTTGTATGATGTTCTCGCAACCGTATATCAATAATAGTAGAATCTACCAGACTGCAAACAATTGATGGAACAAATCAACGACTACACTCGAGTGGAAAACTTATGGGATTTCAAGTCTGCAAGTGATATAGATTCTGCATTATTTAAGTCAAGGTCTGAATTGTAATCTGAATCAATCGTAGGGTCTCTTTTTAAAACTTTTGGTACATTGGGTACTTCATCCAAAGATGGTTCGTCATCATCTTCCTGCTGATTGTCATCCGTTTTCTTTTCCTCTTCAACACTTTCATTATCGGAATTATTGGTGGTTTTGATGTCTGATTCTTCGTCCTCTTGCACTTTTTCTTTCTTATCTTGTTTAGAATCAATGGACTTTGTCTTGGCTACGTCGTAAGCACTCTTGATACTGAATTCTTCTTCTTCCTCGTCGTCATCATCCTCATAACTAACAGTAATGATATTCTTTTTCGTTTTCTTCTTGTCTGGCTCCAATGATGACATTTGTTCAATTGTAGATTTGTTGTTGTTGTTTTTCTACAAATCACATTGTTATTTTCAGAGTTGATGCACCAAAAAAAAAATCTTTTTTTTTTTCATCCTGCCAGAAATTTTTTTTACAATTTCCATGACTTCTCTTTTTCTTGTTTAATGGGTACTACGATCTACTTTCAAGCTTCCTTTCATATTAAAAGGCATTATATGACCATGATATTACTGGAATAATACTGAGTTATGTTTACTATATGGTTTAATAAGTTCTTAGCATTATGATGATACAACCAGATAACATCCCCTAAAGTCCTTTTCATTGCTAACCCGTCAATATTTGGATGTATTATGCAATAAATGGTTTAAATTATATTTACAACTGGTATGGTTATACAATTCAAAATTAATCAAAAACAACAAAATTATAGGGAATATTTGCCGAATCAACGAAAAAGACCGGAAATTTCGTTTTTCACCAGGGGTCATGATGTCCGAGTACTCACAGTTTTCTACCGAAAAGTAAAAGCGGTTTAGCAAAATACAAACAAATCCTCAAACAAGCAGATTGGAAGAGGTTCGCTTCTGGTGTGGCAGGGATGGACAAGGTAAAACTCGATGATACTTGTGAGCACCTTATGGCATTTGGGAAACTGAATCCAACAACAAAATTTGCTATGCAACACTTGGTTGAATCTGTCGACCAGGTCACCCTTGAGACCGCAGTCGACCACTACTTGATGAGGACATTACTTTTAAAACTGTTACTAGCCATTCCGAATTTACAGAAAGAAATTGAGAAGATGACAGAACCAGAGACAACGGAAGATAAAAAAGAACTGGTGCAAGAAATTGAGATGACAGAACAAGAGAGAACGGAATGTATACAAGAATTGGAGCATAAGCTAATGAGATTCAGAAAGTATTTGTATGCAGTCCAGCAGGAATTATTTCGAGTCCAGTTCATCAAAACCAATACCAAATATTGTTATATTTATTATGATACTGCTGTAAAGAAATACTACAAGAAGTTTGGCATTGTTGACGTCCAGCAAACGGTAGAATATGTTATCGATCTGACTTTTGAAGTGGCAGATGTCATTTTTACAAAGCAAGTTAATCGGAAGAATATGGCTTTGTTTGCCTTGTCACACCCAGCACCACTGGACCACAATATCACCGAGTTTTTTCAATGCCCACAATTCACAGCACTGGATAAAGGCAACCCTAGTGATGTCAACATCATCGTGAGTGATGAAGACAGCGAGAACCGCCAAGCAAGAAGGAAATCTTTCTTTTTAGTTGAATGGAATGGTAATAAAATTCCCGAAACCAAAAAAGTAGAATCTTTACCAGGTTACCGACTCAGTATAGTATCTCCCATGAAGTTTTGCACTTGCTGTCGTGGTACATCTCACACAAGGTGGGAATGTACAAATAATAATTATTGTATAGCATGTTCATCACATACCCATTCCACCGGTAAGTGCACCGTGATTCACAAAAAAAGACACTACAAAAAAAGGAAACTCAACAAGAGTAGAAAGAAGAAGCGTTCAAGAAGAAGGAAGAAAGCAAAAGTGATCAAAGCAGTAATGGCACCTTTACCTAAATCTAATCCTCGTAAAGTTTTGGGAACCCATCAACAACTGGACGCCGATACATTCAATCAAACTACTCTAAATAATTTCCAAAATTTACAACTACTCGAAAATTGTATGATGGAAGATGAGGAATACGAAAATCCGGTACTGTGATGAGCAATATTTTTAAGCACATGGAACTTAACGGTTCCGGTCTCGGGTAGATACACTTCTGTATTTACCAAAATGTATACAATTAGAATTTTTTTTAATTAATATATTAGGAGGTCATTCAAATAAGGGAGGTCCCTGTAGCAAGATTGTAGTAAGTTTCGTAGACAATACGATAGAGGAGTTAATACTAAATAAAGAGCAAAAACTTCCATTTTTCGGCCCCTTATATTGATTTTAGGCTTTTCACCGT